>PVKU01002439.1:0-215064 GCA_004027475.1 Anoura caudifer
CTCCTCCTCCTCCTCTCTGCCCCCCACTCTCTCTTTCTTTTTCTTTTTTTTTTTCCCTCAAGTGAGACAATAACAGCTGGAGTTGTGAAAGGACCAGAATCAGACCCAAACAGGGATCACAAGGCTAATCCCAACAACTGAGAAACTGAGACAAATTTCATTTTGCTATTCCAGAGAACTTGCATGTTACTGTTTATTTGTATTATTATTTTTTATTTTTCTTTTCTTTTATTATTTTTTTTATTTCTCTCCTTTCTGTTTAGTTTTCTTCATTATATTTGTTTAATTGCATTGTTTGACTGGTTTTCCTTGCTTTCTCTTTCATAGTGTATTTTCAATTTTCCTTCTTTCACTTCACTTGTGTTCCAATAGCACACTACTCTAGGTTGTGTACTTCCTAATATTGTTATTCATATCATATAGTTTCTGTCATATGATTGTTGTTCCAGTTTTATTGTAAATAATAATTTGTTCTGTACAACTGTAAATACTACACAACATTCCTCCTGGATCTTAGCCTATTTCACTGTCTTCCAGAATGTTATTACTGTTGTGGTTAACTCTATTTTCTCAGACACTATGCCTATTTTCTATCCTTTATTCTTGCTATATCTTATAATCTCACTTCCCACAAGTTCACCATTTTCTGGATTCAACTCACAATCCTTGCTCCCTCTAACAAGTCTTACCTTTTTTCCACCTTTTCTAAAAAGTGACTAGTTGGGTGAAATATCACTGTAACATTATACTTATCCAAGGGTTGGTACTTTAAATACCATAGAATACACTCCCACTTTCTTAATCCATTTTGCCTACCCCTCTGATTACATAAAACAGTAGGTGGGAGCTGTGAACACCAATATAATGGCTGGAAGAGAGAACCCACCAACAAAGGAACAACCAACAGATAATAAAGGCAGATGGCAGAGGAGTGAGTGGATGCCACACTAACCTCCACACAGGACCAATCTGGAATTATAATTAAATGGTGAAGAAATAACCCAGAACAACAACTGAACAATACCAAGAGAGAACCTGAAAAACTCAAACAAACAGAAGAACCAGCTTCAACACAACCTATCCACACCTGCACAACATAATAAAAGATGTGATGGGCAGAGAGACCCTCAGTTAACCAGCTGGAGGAAGGACCCAACCAAAAAAAATCCCAACAACAATTAAAACCCAAATACAAAAGCAAAAGTTCTTCTGAACTGAAGAGTATAGTGGAAGGAATCAAAAGCAGGCTCAATGGAGCAGGGGATTGGATCAGTGAGCTGGAGGACAAGGTAGAAAAAACACTCAGATAGAGCAGGAAAAAGAAAAGAGACTCAGAAAGAACAAAGGGGGATTAAGGGAAATGTGGGACAACATGAAGAGTAGTAATATCCATACAATAGGGACACCAGAAGGAGAAAAATAGGAAGGGATAGAAAACCTGTTTGAAAAAGTAATGATGGAAAATTTCCCTAATTTAATGAGAGAAAAATCACGTAAATCCAGGAAATACAGAGAATCCCAATCAAGAGGAGCCTGAAGAGCCCACCCACTTCAAGACACATCATAATTAAAATGGCAAAATTCCAAGACACAGACAGAATCTTAAAGGCAACAAGGGAGAAAGAGGACATAACATACAAAGGAGCCCTGATAAGACTAGCATTTCACTTCTCAATGGAAATATTCCAAGCTAGAAGGGATTGGCAAGGAATGTTCTAAGTGATGAAAAATGAAGGCCTAAAACCAAGACTACTCTATCCATCAAGGCTCTCAAAAGGGAAGGTGAAATAAGGAGTTTCCCAGACAAAAGAGCCTCAAAGAATACACCTCCTCGAAACCTGCACTACAAGAGATGCTAAAGGGTGTTCTTTAAGAAAAGGGAAAAAAAGAGTGAGAGAGGGAGGAACACAGGTACAAAGGAAGTAAAATGGCAATGAGTAAGTACCTATCAATAATAACCTTAAACGTAAATGGATTAAATGCTCCAATCATAGGATATAGAGTAGCTGAATAAATAAGAAATTATGACCCACACATATGCTGCCTACAACAGACTCATTTTAGAACAAAAGACATACACAGACTGAAAGTGAAGAGTTGGAAAAAATATTCCAAAGAAATGGACAGAAAAAAAAGCCAAGGTAGCAATACTCATATCAGACAAAATGGACTGCAAAACAAGGGTGATAAAAAGAGACCCAGAAACTCTCTTCATAATACTCAAGGGAAGAATCCACCAAGAGGATTTAAGCATTGTAAATATATCTGCACCCAACATAGGAACACCCAAATATAAAAGGAAAATCTTGGAGGACTTCATGAAAGGTATTGACAGCAACACAATTATAGTAGGGGATTTCTCAACCCACTGTCAAAAATGGGCAGATCTTCTAAACAAAATATGAACAAAGGCATTGTACCATTGAGCAATGTCTTAGACCAAATGGATTTAACTTGTATGTGTGTGTGTATATATACATACATATATATATGCATACATATATCTATGTCAATAAATAAATATATATACACACACAAGTTAAGGAATATATATATATTCTTTCATCCCCAAGAAGAAAAATACACATTTTTTCAAATGAACAAGGAACACTCAAAGAAAGACCATGTGACAGGACACAAAACAAGCCTGAACAAATTCAAGAAAATTGAAATCATATCAAGTATTTTCTCTGATCATAGGGGAGTGAAACCAGAAACCACCCCCAAGGAAAAAAAAATAAAAAACACTCAAGATCATGGAGATTGAATAGTATGTTATTAAACGATGATTGGGTCAAGAATGAGATCAACAAAGAAATCAAAAAGTTTCTGGAGATAAATTAACTCACAACATTCCAAAACTTATGGGACATAGCAAAGGCAGTCCTGAGAGGGAAGTTCATAGCTATAGAGGCCTATCTAAAAAAAAAGAAATATTTAAAATAAACAACCTAACCCTACACTTACAAGAACAGGTGTAACAACAACAAAGACAGCCTAGAGCAAGTAGAGAAAGGAAATAACCAAGATCAGAGCAAAATTAAATGACATAGAGACTAAAAGCACAATTCTAAGGATCAATGAATCCAGAAGCTGGTTCTTTGAAAATATAAACAAAATAGACAAATCTTTAAGCAGATTCATCAAGAAGAAAACAGATAGGACCCAAATAAACACAATCAGACATACAAGAGGAGAGATTACAACTGATACCACAGAAATACAAAGGATTGTAAGAAATTACTACAAAGAACTGTATGCCAAAAAATTTGAAAACCTAGGTGAAATGGACAAATTCCTAGAAAAATATAATCTTCCAACCCTCAATGAAGAAGAAGCAGAAAACCTGAACAGAACAATAACACCAGATGAAATTGAAGCAGTGATCAAAAAACTCCCAACACTTAAAAGCCCTGGACCAGACAGTTTCACAGGAGAAGTTTAAAAACATTTAATGAAGAGCTAATCAGTAACCTACACAGACTATTCCAAAAAATCCAAGAAGACAGAAGACTCCCAAACTCTTTTTATGAAGCCAGCATCATCCTAATCCCAAAACCAGATAAAGACAAAAGAAAGAAAGAAACTACAAGCCAATACCACTGATGAACATAGATGCTAAAATCCTCAAAAAAATATAGGCCTATTGCCTCAAGCAATACATTAAAAAGATCATACACCATGATCAAGAGGGATTCTTTCAGTGATGCAAGGATGGTACAATATTTGCAAATCAAAAGTAATACATCACATAAAAAGGAAAGAGAAAAATTACATGATTGTATCAATGGATGCAGAAAATAATTGATAAGGTGCAGCACATATTTATGATAAAAACATTCAGCCAAGTGGGAATAGAGGGAGCATTCCTCGACATAATAAAAGACATATGGGAGACCTTTAGCCACCATCATACTCAATGAGCAAAAATTGAAAACCTTCCTACTCAGACCAGGAAGAAGACAAAGTTGTCCACTTTCACCACTTCTATTCAATATAGTATTGGAAGGCCTAGCCACTGTGATCATACAAGAAAAAGAAATAAAAGGCATCCAAATTGGAAAGGAGCAAAACTATCATTGTTTGCAGATGACATGATAGTGTATGTAGAAAATACTATAGACTCCACCAAAAAACTACTAAACCTATAATTGCATTTTGCAAAACAGTGGAATACAAAGTTAATATTCAGAAATCACATTTTCATACACTGACAATGAAAGACCAGAATCAGAGATCAGGAAAAGAGTTCCCATATGATATAGCAACAAGAAAAATAAAGTACCTAGGAATATACCTAAATAAAGAGGTAAAAGACCTGCACTCAGAAAACTACACAACACTGAAGGAAGGAAATAAGAACACACAAACAATTGGAAGCATGTATCATGTTTATAAATTGGAAGAATTAACATCATCAATTCTTCCATACTACCAAAAGCAATTTATAGATTAAACTCAATCCCTATTAAAGTACCAATGACATATTTCGCAAATATAGAAGAAACATTTCAAAAATTTGTATTCAACCATAAATGACCCCAAATAGCTGCAGCAATTTTGAGAAAGAAGAACAAAGTAGGAGGAATCACAATACCTGATATCAAACAGTAGTACAGGGCAACGGAAATCAAAACAGACTGCATAATAACAGACACATAGACCAATGGAACAGAATAGAGAGCCCAGAAATAATAAAAGGCTCAATGATAAATTAATATTTGACAAAGGACACAGAAGTAGCAAATAGAGTAAAAATTGCCTCTTCAACAAATGGTATTGGGGGATCTGGAGGGTTACATGCAAAAAAAAAAAAAATGAAACTTGATCACCAACTTACGCCATGCAGCAAAATAAATTTAAGTTAGGCAAAACACTTAAATATAACTCATGAAACCATAAAAATCCCATGGAAATCATAGGCAGGAAAATATCATATATTCTACACAGCAATATTTTTCCTGATATGTCCCCTAGACCAAAGGACATAAAAGAAACAATGAACAAATGTGGTCTCATCAAAATAAGAAGCTTCTGCACAGCTAAAGAAAGCAGCATTAGAATGGAAAGAGAACCATCTGTATGGGAAAACAGATTTGCCAATGATACCTCTAACAAGGGTTTAATCTCCAAAATATATAAAGAACTGAAACAACTCTACTCTAAGAAGACAAGCAACCCAATTAAAAAATGGGCAAAGGACTTGAACAGACACTTCTCCAAGGAGAACATACAGAGGATCCAGAGACACATGAAAAGATGTTCAATATCGCTAGCTATCAGAGAGATGAAAATTAAAACCGCAATGAGATACCACTTCACACCAGTCAGAATGGCTATCATAAACAAAGCAACAAACAAGTGTTGGAGAGGTTGTGGAGAAAAGGGGACCCTAGTGCCCTGTTGGTGGGATTGTAGACTGGTACAACCCCTATGGAAAACAGTATATAATTATCTAAGAAAACTAAAAATAGATCTACTTATTGACCCAGCAATTCCACTGCTAGGATTGTATCCTAAGAACCCTGAAACACCAATCCAAAAGAACATATGCACCTCAATGTTCTCAGCAGCATGGTTTACAATAGCCAAGTGCTGGAAGCAACCTTAGTGCCCATTAGTAAACAAATGAATCAAAAAACTATGGTACATTTACACAATGGAATACTATTCAGCAGAAAGAAAGAAGGAGCTCCTACCCTTTGTGACAGCATGGATGGAATTGGAGAGCCTTATACTAAGTGAATTAAGCCAGGTGGTGTGTGGCAAATACCATATCATATCACCTTTAAGTGGAACCTAATCAAACAAAGTAATAATACAAAACAAGCATGCAAAAATACAACCAGAGATATTGAAATTAAGAACAAAGGGACAGTAATCAGAGGGGAGATGGGTAGGGATAATGGAGGGAAAAGGGTCAAGAGTTTTCTGGAACAAATATAAAGGGAGGGGGAGGTGTGGGGGGGAGCAGACAGCTATACTTGAATAACAATAAAATTTTTAAAAATTGTAAAAAAAGAACAATCTGAGAATAACCCAAGGGAAGTGTGAGGGGATGATGAGGAGAACGGGGGGAAGGCATTTCAGGAACGAGTATAAAGGGCAAATGGACAAAACCAAGAGGATGGGGAATCAGGGGAGGGAGGTGATGATGGCTTGGGTGGGAGGGAGTTGTGGTTGGAATATGCAGACAACTGTTCTTGAACCACAATAAAATAAAAAAATAATCACAACAGAAATGAATGACAGAGACTGAAAAAAAGTACAGATCGATGAAAACAAGAGGCTGTTCTGAAAAGACAAACAAGATTGATGAACCTTTAACTAGACACATAAAAAAAGAGAGAGGATCCAAATAAATAGTATTAGACACAATAAAACTGAAATATCAACTGATATCACAGAAATACAAGGAATAAGAATAAATTACTATGTAAGAAATTACTATGAAAAACTAAGTAATACTGATTACTTAGTATTTTTTACTATGTAAGAAATACTAAGAAACTGATCAACCTGTGTGAAAAGGAGAAATTTCTAGAAACAGACAATCTTCCAAAAGTGATCAGGAAGAAGTAGAAAATGTGAATAGATGGATAACGATGAATGAAATCAATGGAGTAGTCAAATAACTCCTGGCACACAAAAACCCTGGAGCAGATAACTGCACAGGAAGTTTCAGCAATCATTCACAGAAGAATTATTACTGATCTTTCTCAAACTATTCCAAAATATTCAAGAAGGAAGACTTTGAAACTCCTTCTATGAGGCCTGTATTATCCTAATTTCAAAACAAGGTAAAGACACAACAAAGAAGAGAATTATAGGCCAATATCCCTGAAGAACATGGAAACTGCATTCAGAAATACATCAAAAAGATCATTAATCACAATCAAGTGGGATTTATCCTGGGAATCGCAAGGTTGGTACAATATTTGCAAATCTATAAATGTGATCCATCACATAAACAAAATAGAAGACAACAATCACACGACTATATCAACAGATGCAGTAAAAGCAGTTGATAAAATCCAGCACCCACTTATGATAAAAACTTTCAGCAAGTGGAAATAGAAGGATCATACCTCAACATAATAAAGGCCATATATGAAAAACCTGTAGCTAACATCATTCTCAATGGGAATGATGTTATTCCCTCTTAAACCATTCCTCTTAAAATCAGGAACAAGTCAGTGATGTCCACTTTCATCACTCTTTTTTATGTGTATTTTAATTTTTTTTCAAGTACAGTTGTCTCCATTCCTCCCCCACCACTTTCTCCTGCCCCACCCACCCCTACCTCCTACCCTCAATCCTACCCCCTTTTGATTTTGCCCATGGGGTCCTTTTCACATGTTCCTTGATGACCCTTTCCCTTCTTTTCCCCATTATCTCCATCCACCCTCCTCTCTGGTTGCTGTCAGGTCTTTATTTCAATGTCTCTGTTTACATTTTACTTGCTTGTTTATTTTGTTAATCAGGTTCTACTTATAAGTGAGATCACATGACAGTTATACAATGGAATAATATGCAGCAGAAAGAAGGGGTGCTTTTAGCACTCTTATGTAGGAGACTGTTCTGTGTGGTGTGGGCCCAGCTCAGGGATGCACAGGACCCAGGCCCAAGGATAGGTTCTCCCATGGGGAATCAGGCCTACAATGTGCCTAGGCTGCTTTGAGTCTTGCTTTTGCTAAAAACTCCCTCACCCTGAATCGAGACAGCAAGTGCTTATTGTAACTTCCTAAAATCCATGCTAAACCTTCCTAGGATGAATTACCTGGTTTGACCACTTTTCTGTTTTTCATTTGCAAATATCCTTCTTCTGTGATGTGATTAGCAGCATTGGCTCCTTTGTTGTCTATAAAAGGTAACCACCTAAAGCAAACCTATGCATATTAAATGAGGACCATAATGTAATGTGGGGAAAAACCCAATAAAGGCCTGTCATGGCAAGGGCTGTGGCTTTTGCTCCCCTTGAGAGAAAAGCCACACTCTCCCTTTTCCTCCACCAGACTCGGTAGTCCATGTGAATGTCTTATTTCATCCATAATGACACGGACACTGCAGGCTGGTGTCCGCATCAGCTGGCACCCAGGAACAGGGACCCAGAGGCCAAGAGCTGTTGTCATTGTGGACAATACACCAACTCAGTTGGAATTTGCGCATCAGCCCAAATAAGGGCTGATGACCCCGAGTGCTTTTCAGGAATGTCGTAGGATGTGTTGGATTTCAGAGGAAAAGGATTTTCTTTCTAGGTCACTCTCTCATGACTGCTTTGCAACTGTACCTTCTTTAGTAAGCAGGAGCCTTGCTCCCTCTCCCAAGCTTTTGCTGGGAGGCAACCCCAAACTAGGTCTAAGCTTGGGAGAAAGAGCAAAGATTTTCCCTTTAATCAGCTTTAAAAACATCAACTGGTTACAGGACAGTTTCCAGGCATCTCAGCAAATTCTTTCTTTTAAGCCACCTCTTGCGGCCCCTTCAGTTTTGCCTCTTCCCTCTGTCCATCTGCATAAGGATTTAAAGGTGCAGGTGGAGAAAGAGCAAAGTTGAGACTGGTTTTGTAATTGCTGTGCTTGTGGTGGGAGGAATTTCAGGAAAAGTTCTTTTATTTGTTAGAAAATTTCTTTGAAGTTTTCTGTGGACTCTTAACTATGGGAAATGGGCTCTCTAATGACCAAGAGCAATGTTTGAAGTTAGTTCAGGAGCATTTTGGGGCTGCTGAATGTCTTCCAGATAAGGAATCTTTAGACTTATTTAGGAAAAAGTTGGGCAGAAGTTGAAATAGTATGAGGTGGTGTGAGATAAGATTCTAGGTTAGTGTCTCCCTTCTTTATAGGACTTAATTTGAAAATACTGGTTTGCTTAAATTTTGTTTTTGTTTTGAAACTTCTTAGTCTCAAAATATTTTGCTAAACCTCTGATAAATAGAATAGGATCTCTAATGTTGTTACATCATAAGGATTCTACTCAGAAAGAATTTAAATTGATTGTTTAAAGAAGGAAAAAGATCTCACTTCCCTCGGACAGTAAAGGGTGCAGGAAGAAAAACAATGAGAAAATGTGTCTTTTTAACCATTCTGAATCCTCCTTATGGAGGCCCAGGGACTGCTTTGGTCCTGGGAACAAGCTGTGCCAAGATTAGTATCTGTCCTCCCTCTTCTCCAGCCTCCCTAAAGTTGTCAAGGGCACTAAATAATGAGACAGCTCACTTTTGAACACGTTCCAGGAATGCAGTAGTCAATAAGAATTAACAACAAAAAGGTAAATGTATTTGCCAGTAGAGAAAAAACTGTTTCTGAAAGTTGTGAATGTGTTCATAAATTTGTGAATCTAAAGCATGCTATAAGTGGAATGGGGGTGTGATGTGTTAAAAATAATATTAAGAATCCTCCTTGTTTATGCCAGAGCTGTGACCTTTATTGTAAAAATGAAATATAGGTATACTGTCTCCCTGGGAGAACTAGCCCTTCTCCATGGAAGACTAAGTACCACTTTTTAATTCAGTACCTGTAAACACTGATCGTTTCCTTGGGGAAGAACTGGCTATTCTCTTGAAGGGAACGGTTAGTCAATTGAATCACAAAAGGCCCTTGGTGCATAACCATTTTTGTGTTAAACATATTTTTTCAGAGCACCCCCCTCCATCTTTCCCACTTTTCTTGAAAAATGTGAACCTAGGAGCTACCAGGTTCTGAGAACAACAAGGCAATTAACTTGATGCTTAAACTCAATGCAGCTTGCTGAAACAGCAGGGGGCCTGTTTTTCCAAGCTAAGCAAATTATTAAGGAATGTCCTGATTGCCAAGCCCTTAGCAAGACACCCCCATCTACAGGAGTTAATCCTTGAGGACTAAGTTCTCAAATAATTTGGCAAACAGATGTCACTCATTACGCTCTCTTTGGAAAATTCAAATACGCTCATATTTCTATTGATACTTACTCTGGTGCCCTATATGAATTTGCTTTAACAGGAGAATCTGCTAAAAATATACAAGCCCTCTGGCTTGAGTCCTTTAGTCATTTAGGATGGCCTCAGCAAATTAAAACTGATAATGGCCCTGGATACCTTGCCCATTCTACTCAGGTTTTTCTTCAATGTTGGAATATCCAACATAAAGCAGAAATATCTTACAATCCAACTGGTCAGACAATTGTAGAATGGGCTCATCATATTTTTAAAAATCTTTTTAACAAACAGAAAAAGGGGGAGTCATGAGTCCTTCCCCCAAATTTGATTATGTTAGCCCTGTTTACCTATAATTTTCTAAATTGTGATGAAGCACTTTGTACTCCAATTGAGAAATATTTTCAGAAGAAGGAGCCGAAGTCATCTTATTCTCAGGTTTTATATAGAGATTTGCTGGTAGATGGCTCTTGGCAGGACCCTGTAGATCTCTTAATGTGGGGAAGAGGGTATGCTTGTGTTTCCATCCCTACAGGTCCTTTCTGGCTACCAGCCAAAAGAGTAAAGCCTTATCATGTGCGGGACAGACACTGAGCTCTGCTTCCTGGAGCCAAGAACCAATCGACTGACAGACCAGATGGCACAGCTGACCCTGAACAACCAGAAGGGAAATGGACACTCACACCGTCACTCACGAGCCTGGGTTCACCAATGGAGGAGCATGGGTCCTGCTCCAATGACAGGGGCTGAAGCTCCAGCTCCTCCTGCAGAGAGCAACAACCCCTCGGTGCCCCATAATGTTCAATGGTTGAACCCTAAAAACTGTTTCAATGGACTGAATTTACAAGTTTGGGTCCTAGCAGCCCTTGGATGTCCCTTTGTCTTAATCCTTATTTGTGCTTTATGATGTATATGGAGGTTGTTTTCTTGAGATCCCATTTGGGAACAGCAAATAGTAGGTTTCACAGGCTTAACAGCTACAATTGCATTTACAATAGAAAAGGGCGGGGATTAGATGTTGGGAAGCTCCCTGCCTGGTTTCAGAAGCTGTAACCCCCCATGGCTAAGGCTGAGTAAGAGCCCAAGGAACCTGCTTCATCTAGGTCTGTTCTGCCACAAGGACCTAAGCCACTGAGGAGACAAAGATTATCTCCCTGGCAGGGGCACAGCCTCTGCCCACTTTACTTCACCCTGCCTGGTCCAAAATGCTTGATAGGTTAGCCAATGATGGGTAAGATCCCTCAAGGGAGGGGTGACCTAAGACAGGCATGATCATGTGGAGGCCCTCAGGGAAGGACTTGGGGGGCTATAAAAAAAGGGGTGATGGATCCTGCCCCTTGGCTTTGACATAGCCTGAGTCCTCATTCTGTCTGCAAGAAGTCTCCTAATCTCTTGGCTGCCTTACTTCCTCTGATCCACCTAAGCCTGAAACAATGCTGGAGGTGGGGGTGGCCCTGTGCTGGCAAAGGCAGGTTCCCTGGGACAATCAGGCCTAAGAAAGAAAGCATAAAATCCCATGAAACCTACTTTGCTAATACCCTCAATTTAAATGATAAGGGTCCAAGCCTGAAATGAGTTTGTTTCCCCCAAATTTTATGGCACTATAGCTATTTGACCCTGACTCAAAATAGGCCCTCAGAGTTCTTTGAATGTTATCTATTTGATCATTACTGCCTGACAATGATTGATGGGCTTAATCTGAGAATGTGGGTCTTTGGAACCACTGGTTGCTTACTGATTGTAATAATGTTCTATGTACTTTGATGTATTTGCAAATTATTTTCCCAGGGTCAAGCAGGAGACCAGCAAGTCTAACTAAAAAAAAAATAACCAGAAAGCTTTGTGGGATCTATATCGGTCCTAACTAAAAACAAGAGGGGAGATGTAGGAGACCATTCTGCATGTGTGGGCCCAGCTCCCACTAGGAGGTGCACAGGACCCATGCCCACGGATAAGTTCTCCTGTGGGAAATCAGGCCTGCAATGTGCCTAGGCCGCTTTGAGTCTTGCTTTTGCTAAAAACTCCCTCACCCTGAATTTAGATAGCAAGTGCTTATTGTAACTTCCTAAAATCCATGCTAAACCTTTCTAGGATGAGTGTAACTGGTTTGACCACTTTTCTTTTTTTCATTTGCAAATATCCTTCTTCTGTGATGTGATTAGGGGCATTGGCTCCTTTGTTGTCTATAAAAGGTAACCACCTAAAGCGAACCTGTGCATAGTAAATGAGGACCATAATGTAACATGGGGAGAAACCTAATAAAGGCCGGTCATGGCAAGGGCTGTGGCTTTTGCTCCCCTTGAGAGAAAAGCCACACTGTCCCTTTTCCTCCACCGGACTCAGTAGTCCATGTGAATGTCTCATATCATCCGTAATGACACTGCGGGCCAGTGTCTGCATCATTCTTATTCAACATAGTTCTGGAAGTTCTATCCATAGATATCAGATAAGAAGAAGGAATAAAAGCCATCCAAATTAGAAATGAGGAAGTAAGCTGTCATTATTTGCAGATGACATGATATTGTACATAGAAATCCCTAAAGATTCCACCAATAAACTGTTAGATGAATAGGGAACCCACTTTATGGGAGAACATTTTTGCCAAGGGATATGTTTGACAAGGGTTTAATCTCCAAAATATACAATGAACAAATATAACTCAATGCCAGAAAGACAAAGAACCCAATTAAAAAAAGGGCAAAAGACCTGAATAGACACTTCTCCAAAGCGAACATAAAGAGGGTCCATAGATATATAAAAATTCTCAGCATTGCTAATCATCAGAGAAATGTTAATTAGAATCTCAATGAGGTATCACTTTACACCTATCAGAATGGCTGTTGGGCGGGGATTAGATGTTGGGAAGCTCCCTGCCTGGTTTCAGAAGCTGTAAACCCCCCATGGCTAAGGCTGAGTAAAAGACCTTGGGACCATAGGCCACTAAGGAGACAAAGCTTATCTTCCTAGCAGGGGTGCCACTTCTGCCCCCTTTACTTCCCCCTGCTTGGCTCCTGGTAGATGACTGGTTAGCTAATGACAGGTAAGATTCCTCAAGGGAGGGATGACCTAAGACAGGCAAGGTCATGAAGGGGTCATCAGGGAAGGACTTGGGGGACTATAAAAAGGAGGTGAGGGACCCTCACTCCTCCACTTTGACATAGCCTGAGTCCTCATTCTATCTGTAAAAAGTCTCCAAATCTCTTGACTGCCCACATCCCCCACCTGACTTAAGCCTGAAACAATGTTAGAGGTGGGCATAGCCTTGTGCTGGAAAGGGCAAGTTCCCCCAGGGTAATCAGGACTGAGAAAGAAAGATAAAATCCTGTGAAACCTGCTTTGCTAATACCCTCAATTTAAATGATAAGGATCGAAGCATAAAATGAGTTTATTTCCCAAAGTTTTATGACCCTTTTGCTGACTCAGAATAATCCCTCAGTTCTTTGAATGTTATCTGTTGTTTGATCATTACTGCCTGACAATGATTGATGAGATTTACATATATGCCCTGTATTCCTATGCAAATTGAACCCAATAAAAGCCCATTGAGGAACAGGCTCAAGGCCCTTCTACACTGAGAGATTGGCCACGTTTCCTCCCCAAGCAGATCAGGTCTTGGTAGACTAACTCTAATCAATGGAGAACGGGGTGGGGGTGGGGCTCTGCAGGTGGAGCCCTCCCCAAAATGGCTACCATCAATAAATCAACAAACAAACAAGTGTTGGCAAAAATGTGGAGAAAAGGGAACCCTGGTGCATTATTGATGGGATTGCATCTGGTGTAGCCACTATGAAAATCAATATGGTTTACCCTTAAAAAATTAAAAACGGACCCTATCTGGAGTGGCTCAGTGTATTGAGTGCCAGCCTGTGAACCAAGGTGTTGCCTGTTAGATTCTCAGTCAGGGCACATGCCTGGAATGCAGGCCAGGTCCTTAGTTGGGGGTGTGTGAGAGGCAAATACACATTGATGTTTTCTCTCTTTCTCCCTCCCTTCCCCTTTCTCTAAGAATAAATAAATAATATCCTTAAAAAAATAAAAGTGGAACTCCCTTTTGACCCATTGACTCCACTTCTAGGAACATACCCCAAGGATCCTGAAACACCAATACAAAAAATAAATGTATGCACCCCTACATTTACAGCAGCACTGTTTACAATAGCTAAGATTTGGAAACTACTTAAGTGCCCATCAGTAGATGAGTAAATAAAAAAGTTGTGATACATTTATACAATGCACTACTATGCAGCAATAAAAAAAGAAACTTAGATTTTGCAACATCATAGATGGACCTGCAGATGTGAAGTAATTAAGTCAGTCATTGAAAGAAAATTGGACATGATCTCGTATGTGGATGGAATGACCACGATAAACCAATGAACAAAATACTAACGGAAACTTAGAGTATAAAACAGACTGACAGATGCCAGAAAGTGGGGGTGCACAGGGTAAAAATAGTGAAAGGATTAACCAAAGAATATTTATGCACAACTCATGGACATGGACAATAATATGGGGATTGACTTGGGGTCAGGAGACAGTGGGGCTGGGTGGAAGTGAGGAAAAGTAGAAAAGGCAGGAAGAACTGTTATAGCATAAATGATAAAAATTTAAAAATAAAAAATATAGTATCTCAATGAATTGTACATTTTCTAGAAAAATATAAATTATTCACTTATATTTAACAAGTAGAAAACTTTGACAAACCATAGTGTAAACTAGAAAACTTTGAGGAAAAGGAGTCTATTCAAAATTGAGGCTAGCACTGGATATGTGTGAGTGTGCCTTTGTGTGAGTATACACACATATATACACATACATACATTTACTTATTAATTTTTTATTTTTGTCACTATTACAGATATTCCATGTTTTACCTCCATTTACCCCCCTCCACCCAGTACCTGCCACTCCCCTGGCTTTCACTACATTGTTGTCTGTGTCTATGAGCTATGCATATATGCATACATATTCTTAGACTAATCTGTTTCAGTTTCCCCACACACACCTCCCTCCCCTCTTAGATTTGTCAGTCTGTTCCATGTATCTGTGTCTCTGGTTTTCTTTTCTTTTCTTTTTTTAAAATTTTATTTTATTTTAATTGCTGTTCTTGTACAGTTTTCTGTCTTCTACTCCCATCCCAGCACACTGCCCCAGCCCTCCCTACCTCCCTCCCATTTCCACCCCTGCCCTGGTTTTTGTCCATGTGTCTTCTATACTTGTTGCTGTAAATCCTTCCACTTTTCCCCTGGAATTCCTTCCCCTCTCCCCTCTGGTGACTGTCAGCCTGTTTTCAATTTCAGTGTCTTTGGTTATATTATGCTTGTTTGTTTGTTTTGTTGATTAGGTTCCTCTTAAAGGTGAGATCATATGGTATTTGTCTTTCAACACCTGGTGTATTTCACTTAGCATAATGCTCTCCAGTTCCATCCATGCTGTCACAAAGGGTAGGAGCTCCTTCTTTCTTTCTACTGCATAGAATCCCATTGTGTAAATGTACCATAGTTTTTTGATCCATTCATTTACTCATGGGCACCTGGGTTGTTTCCAACACTTGGCTATTGTAAATTGTGCTGCTATGAACATTGGGGTACATAGGTTCTTTTGGATTGGTGTTTCAGGGTTCCTAGGATATAATCCTAGCAGTGGAATTGCTGGGTCAAAAGGTACATCCATTTTTAGTTTTCTTAGAAAATTCCATACTGCTTTCCATAGTGGTTGTACCAGTCTGCAGTCCCACCAACAGTGCTCTAGGGTCCCCTTTTCTCCACAACCTCTCCAACACTTGTTATTTGTTGCTTTGTTTATGATGGCCATTCTGACTGGTGTGAAGTGGTATCTCATTGTGGTTTTAATTTTCATCTCTCTGATAGCTAGCGATATTGAACATCTTTTCATGTGTCTCTGGATCCTCTGTATGTTCTCCTTGGAGAAGTGTCTGTTCAAGTCCTTTGCCCATTTTTTAATTGGGTTGCTTGTCTTCTTAGAGTGCAGTCATGTAAGTTCTTTATATATTTTGAACATTAAATTTTCTTTGTCAGTTTATTTTTTGTTCATTAGATTACACACGTGAATGAGACTATATGTTATTTGTCCCTCCATGATGTTGGAAAGGGTAACAGTTCCTTCATTTTTATGGCCACATAATATTCCATTATTTAAACATACCACATCTTTTAAATTCATTCATCTACTGATGGGTAAAGGAACTGAATGAACAGTTCTCCAAAGAGAACATATAAAATGGCCAATAGGCATATGGAAAACTGTTCAGCATCATAATCATCAGAGACATTCACAATGAGACATTACCTCACACTTGCCAGATGCCTACCATTAATAAATCAACAAACAAGTCCTGGTGAGGATGTGGAGAAAAAGGAAACCTCATGCACTGCTGATGGGAATGCAGCCTAGTGCAGACTCTGTGGAAAACAGTATGGAGTTGCCTCAAAAATCTAAAAATGGAACTGCTGTTTGACCCAGTAATCCCACTTCTGCGACTATATCCTAAGAATACCAAAAGACAAATCTTAAAGAATATATGCACCCCTATGTTTATAGCAGCTTCATTTATCATAGCTAAGATCTGGAAACACATACATATTTATAAAGAGGCATTCTTTCAAAGTTTTAGTAGATAGGAAACCCCTCTACTATTTAAATAATTTCAGAAATTAGAAAAGAGTAGACAACTTCTGAATTAATCTCTTTAAGCTACCATAACCACAAAATTGAATTTGGAAAACAAGCAAAGGAAAGAAAACTAAAGACACTGACTCATACATAAAATTATGAATAAAACATAAAATAATCTACCAATTCATTTCTAAACAGTTCAAAATGATTAAGATCATTCAATTAAAAAAAAAAAACAAAGACAGTTTAATATTAGGCATCCTAGATTAAGCTCAAAGGACAAAATTCAGCCCCAGCTGTTGGGACTCAATGGTTTGAGTGCCAGCCTATGAACCAAGGGGTTGCCTGTTCAATTCCCAGTTCGGGGCATATGCTGAGCTGTGGGCCAGGTCCCCAGTGGGGCCATGCAAATGGCAACCATACATTGATGTTTCTCTGCCTCTTTCTCCCTCCCTTGCCTTCTCTTTAAAAAATAAATAAAATCTTTTAAAAAGGGAGGAAAATCACATTACTGTTTTTCCTTTTTCTTAAACTTTTTTTTATTTTAATTGTTCTTGTACAGTTTTCTGTCTTTTGCTCCCATTCCAGCCCACTGCCCCAGCCCTCCCCACCCCCCTCCCATTTCCACCCCCGCTAGTTTTTTCTTTTCTTTTCTTTTCTTTTCTTTTTTTGGTTAGAAGCTGAAGAGTTACTTGATAATATCCACTGTCAATTTCTGAAGAAAAAAAATGTTTGTAGTAAACTAGGAATAGATGAATGCTTCCTTAGTGTAATAAAGAATGCTTATCTCAGCATTTTACTTAACATTAAAAATACAGAAGGATGCTGGTTATCACTATTCCTCACAATATTTTATCAATTCTAGTCATTGACATTAATTGTAAATGAGAAATTGGAAATAGATTTGAAGTAACTCTTACTGAATGTCTATTGAATTAGTGCATATTACTTACTGCATTCCATTGATCCTTGCAACAACTGTTTTATGATTATGGCTCTCTTCATTTCACAAATTAAGAAACTGAAGATCAATAATTAACCCTGGGTAAGTGATATATCAGAGGACACCAACCCATATTTGCCTGATGCCAAAGCAGGTCTTTTCCTTTGTGGCCATTTTGAGAAGCTGAACGATGGAGAAGGTAATCCACTGGTCAAGGTACCAGGCTGTGTGTATGCCTGGTGTGTGACCATATGCAAAGTCTTAATGAATTATTCTATTTTTTCTCTTCAGGAATACTGCACTCTTTAAATGATAGCTATTATTTCTAATTAAATTTATTGGGGTGACATTGGTTAATAAAATTATAGTAAGTTTCAAGTGTATACTTCTAAAATACATGATCCTTATATTGCATTGTGTGCCTGCCACTCAAATCATCTTCTGTCACCATGTATTTGACCCCCTTTACATTTTACTACATACCCACTCCCCTTGTATTTGGTAACCATCATATAATTGTCTATGTTTATTAGTTTTTGTTGTTTTTTCTTGTTTAGTTTGTTCATTTGTTGCTTTAAGCTTTATACCCCACATATGAGTGAAATCACATGGTTCTTACCTTTTAGTATCTAACTTATTTTTCTTACGGTGATATTCACAAGGGTAAAAATATTGTCATACATTATAGTATTTTATCTTTTATTTTGACCAATCATCTATTGAAGGACACTTCAGTAGTTTCCATGTCTTGGCCACTATGAGTAATGTTTCAATGAACATAGAGGTACATATAAATGGTTTAAAGTTTTGGAAAGTAGATTCCCAGAAAAGGGGTTACTGTGTCATATGGTAACTCTACTCTTAATTATTTGAGGAACCTCCATACTGTTTTATATAGTGGCTGTACTAGTTTATATTTCTACCTGCAGTGAATGAGGATTCCTTTTTCTCCACATCATCTCCAACACTTGTTATTACTTGTTTTATTGATAATAACTATTTAAAAATGTGTGAGATGGTATCTCATTGTAGTTTTGATTATTTGAATTTCTCTTAGAGTTAGTAAAGTGGAGTATCTTTCCCATTTGTCCTTCTGGGAGAAGTGTCTGCTCAGGTTCTCTGCTCATTTTTTTTTACTTAGATTGTTTGAGTTGTAGGAATTCTCTATATATTTTGGATATCAACCACTTGTCCAAACTTGTTTGCAAATACCTGCTCATTCTGGTTGGTTGCCTTTTTGTTTTGTTGGTGGTTTCTTTTGTTGTGTACAATTTTTTTATAGTTAGATATAGTCCCATTCATTTATTTTTGCCATTATTCTTCTTGCTTTTAGTGTAAAAAAAAACCAACCTCTTTTGGGTTCTCAATATGAAGAATTATGTCATCTTCAGACAGGTACAATTTTACCTTTAAATTTTCAATTTGGGTGCCTTTTGTTTCTTTCTCTTGCCTCATTGATTTTCTTAGGACTTCCAATACTATGCTGAGTTAGAGTGACAAGAGTGGACATCCCTGCCTTGTTCCTGATCTTAGAGAAAAAGCTTTAAGTTTTTCACCATTGAGTATGATATTAGCTGAGGATTTGTAATATATGGTTTTTATCATGTTAAGATATTTCCCTTTTATAGACATTTATTGTGTGTTAAAATCATAGATGGATGTTTTATCTTATCAATTTTTTCTGCTTTATTGATAAGATCATATAATTTTATCATTTATTTTGTTAATGTGGTGTATTACATTGATTGAAAGCATATGTTGAACAATCCCTGAGCTCCACTTGATTGTGATGCCTTATTTTTTTAACATATTGTTGTAATCATTTTTAAGTATTTTGTTTAAAATTTTGCACCTGTATTCATCAGAGATATTGGTCTGTAGTTTTCTTTTTTGGGGGTTATTATTGCCAGGTTTCAGTACCAGGATTATGTCAGCATCAAAAAATGTGTAAGAAAACATTGCCATTACTTCAATTTTTGGAAGAGTTTATGAAGACTAGGTTTCAAATATTCTTTGAATGTTTGGTAGAATTCACTGATTAAGCCATCTGGTCATGGACTTTTACTTTTGGGAAGTTTTTGCTGATTATTTCAATTTCCTCACTGTTGGTCAGTCTGTTTAGATATTTCAATTGTTCATGATTCAGGCTAGAAAGGTTACATATTTCTAGGAACTTATGCATTTCATCTAGGGTATTGCATTTGGTGGCATATAGTCTCTCATAATGTTTTAGTATGATTTTTAAATATTTCTGTATTGTCTGTGGTGTATTTTCTCTTTCATTTCTGATTTTATTTGAGTGTTTTATCTTTTTTTCTTAGTGATTCTACCTAGGGGTTTGTCCACTTATTAATCTTTTCAAAGAAACAGCCCTTTGTTGCATCATTTTTGTTTCTGCTCTCTGTTTCATTCAATTCTGCTGTAATTTTTATTTTTTCTTCTGCTGACCTTGGGCTGTTTTTATTCTTGTTTTTCTGGTTCACTTAGATGCAATGTTAGATTGTTTACTTGAGTTTTTTCTTGTTTCTTATTACTGCTTCTGATGGATCCTTAAGGTTTTTATATGTGCTGAAAATTATTCAGCAAGAATAATGCTGAATGCTGAAATTCTCTTGCTGAGAATTTCAAGAGATCTATTTTTATTTTAATTTATTATTATTTTTTAAAATTTTAATTGTTGTTCTTGTACAGTTTTCTGTCTTTTACTTCCATCCCAGCCCACCACCCCAGCCCTCCCTACCTCCCTATGCTCTTACCTTTAACAGGAACCTAATCAACAAAACAAACAAACAAGCATAATATAACCAAAGACACTGAAATTGAGAACAGGCTGAGATCTATTTTTAGTATTTTTTATTGTTCAAGTACAGTTTTCTCCATTTTACCCTACCACTTCCCCACTACCCCAGCCATCCCAATTTCCCACCCTTGATGCTACCCCACTTTGGTTTTGTCCATGTGTCCTTTATACATGTTCCTTGACAACCCTCCCCCGTTTCCCCATTAACCCCTCCCACTTGCACTCTGGTTACTATCAATTTGTTCTTAATTTCAATGTTTCTGTGTGTTGTAGGGGAGCTCAGTGGAAAGCCATTGAAGAACATAAGGATGAATATTTAGGAAGGGAGGATCACAATGTTAAAGAAATTGCTATCTACCATTTGACCAGAAGGTAATAAGGCAAATATTACATAATAAATTTATAGAAAATATGCAGATAAAATTCTTTGAAATTTTATAATAGGAAATCTGACCTTGATATAATGAACATAATGTTCTTATACCCATTTTTAAAAACTGAATTAGCAACCTGTACTTCCTGATGAAGACTCTTAAAAAAAGATCTTGATATCAAGGTCAAATTTCCTATTACAAAATTTCCAAGAATTTCATTTGCATGTTTTCTATAAATTTATTATGTAATATTTGCCTTATTACCTTCTGGTCAAATGGTAGATAGCATTGCTTTAATGTTCTGATCCTCTCTTCCTAAATATTCATCTTTATGTTCTTCAATGGCTTTCCACTTAGCTCTCCTATAACACACACAAATCTCCTTCCCTACCTCACAGTGTACTTCTTTGATAGGGCATAGATTTGATTTCATCAGTGTATATCCAATTAGAAAATGAACAAAGGGCCTGAATATACACTTCTCCCATAAGTCAGACACTTCACTGCCTGTCTTACTTCATTAGCATAATGCTCTCCAGTTTCATTCATGCTGTCATGAAGGGTAGGATGTCCTTCTTTATTTATGCTGCATAATATTGCATTGGGTAAATGTACCACAGATTTTAGATCACTCATTTACTAGTAGGCACATAGGTTGTTTCCAACACTTGGCTATTGTAATTAACACTGTTATGAACATGGTGGTGTATAGATTCTTTTTAATTGGTATTTTAGGATTCTTAGGGCATAATAGCAGCAGTGGAATTGCCTGGTCAAAAGGCAATTCCATTTTTAGTTTTTTGAGGAAATTGCACACTGTTTTCCACAGTGGCTGCACCA
Organism: Anoura caudifer; assembly: GCA_004027475.1. NCBI lineage: Eukaryota > Metazoa > Chordata > Mammalia > Chiroptera > Phyllostomidae > Anoura > Anoura caudifer. The sequence goes on from PVKU01002439.1 coordinate 21,501, forward strand.
CTCTTAATACATACCAACAATGTACTAGAGTTCCTTTTTTTCAAAACCATGCCAGCACTTGCTTGTTGATTTGTTTATGATGGCCATTCTGATGAGTGTGAAGTGTATCTCACTGTGGTTTTAATTTGCATCTCTCTGATGGCTAGTGATGCTGAGAATCTTTTCATATGTCTCTGGGCCCTCTGTATGTCCTCCTTGGAGAAGTGTCTGTTCAGGTCCTTTGGCAATTTTTAAATTTGTTTGTTTGTCCTGGAGGACAAACAAACAAATGTAATGTGAGGTTTTTTTATATATTTTGGAGACCAAACCTCTGTCTGAGGTGTCATTGGCAAATATATTTTCCTATACAAATGGTTCCCTTTCATTTGCTGATGTTTTCTTTCACTGTGCAGAAGCTATTTATTTTGATGAAGTCCCATTTGTTTATTCTTTTCTTTATGTCTGTTACTCTAGGGGACATTTCAGTGGAAATATTGCTATGTAGAATATCTGAGATTTTTCCTTCCTGTGTTCTCTCCTCTAGGACTTTTATGGTGTTGGGACTTATATTTAAGTCTTTTGTCTTTCTTGAGTTTATCTTTGTGTATGGTGTAAGTTGGTGGTTGAGTTTCATTTTTTTTTTGCATGTAGCTGTCCATAATTCTCAGCACTATATGTTGAAGAGGATATTTTTTACTCCCTGTTATGCTTCTGACCCTTTGTTGAATATTAATTCAATATAGAGAAATCAGTTTGTTTCTGGGCTTTCTATTCTTTTCCATTGTTCTATATGTCTTATGAGACTGTTTTGATTATAGTGTGCTTGCAATATAGTTTGATATCAGGTACTGTGATCACTCCTACTGTGTTCTTCTTTCTCAAAATTGCTTGCAGCTATTTGGGCCATTTATGGTTCCATACAAATTTTTGAAATGTTCATTCTAGGTCTGTGACATATGTCATTGATATTTTAATAAGGATTGCATTGAATCTATAAATTGCCTTGGACAGTATAGATATTTTGATGATGTTAATTTTTCCAGTCCATGAATATGGTATATGTTTCCATTTATTTGTATCTTCCTTAATTTGTTTCTTCAGTGTCAGTGTCATGTAGTTTTCTGAGCAGAGGTCTTCTACCTCTTCGGTGAGGTTTATTCTTGGTACTATATTTTTCTTCTTACTACAGTAAATGGGATTTTTCCTGATTTCTATTTCTGATATTTCACTGTTGGTGTACAAAAATGCCTTCAGTTTCTCTATATTGATTTTGTATCCCACTGTTTTGTCAAATTCCCTAATTATGTTGAGTAGTTTTTTGTTGGAGTCTACAGACTTTTCTATGTCCTCTACCATGTTATCTGCAAACAATGCCAGTTTTAATTCTGCCTTTCCAATATGGATGCTTTTTATTTTTCTTGTCTGATTGCTGTGACTAGGAATTCTAATATTAATTTAAAAGAAGTGGTGAAAGTGGACAACCTTGTCTTGTTTCTGATCTTAGTGGGAAAGCTTTTTGTTTTGCCTATTGAATATGATGTTTGCTATAGGTTGCTCATATATGGCCCTTATAATGTTGAGTTATGCTCACTCTACTCCTACTTTACTGAGTGTTTTTATAATAAGTGAGTGCTGTACCTTATCAAATACTTTTTCCACAGCTAATAATATGATCATGTGATTTTTGTTTTTCCTTTTGTTTATGTGGTATATTACATTTATTGATTTGCAACTATTGAATCATCCTTGCATACCTGAGATGATTCCCATTTGATATGCTAAGTGAAAGAAAACAGGCACTGAAAGACTAATAATAATGTTGTATGATCTTTTAATGTGTTGCTGGAACAGGTTCCCAATATTTTGTTGAGAATTTTAGCATCTAGGTTAACCACGAATATTGGCCTGTAGTTTCCTTTCTTTGTGGTATCTTTACCTTGTTTTGGAGTCTTACCTCTTCTTCAATGTTTTGGCATAGTTTGAGGTTGGTTTCTAGTTTCAGATTCTTATAGTCCAAGAAAATGTTCGATATGATTTCAATTTTCTTGAATATTTTGAGCCATTTTTATGTCCTATCATGTGCTCTATCTTTGAAAATGTTCCATGTGCATGTGAAAAGAATGTGTATTTTGCTTCTTTTGAATGAAATGGTCTATATGTATCAGTTAATACCATTTGATATAGGGCATTTTTAATGCCACAGTACCCTTGCTGATATGTTGTTTGGAAGATTTATCCATTTTTGACAATGCGGTGTTAAAATCACCTATTGTAAGTGTGTTGCTGTGTACTTATTTCTTGAGGTCCTTGAAGATTTTTCTTATATATTTGGGTTCTTCTAGGTTAAGTGCATATATGTTTACAATATTTATGTCTTCCTGATGGATTCTTCCCTTGAGTATTATGAAGTGTCCTTCTGGGTCTCTTTTCATGGCCTTTGTTTTGAAGCCTATTTTGTCAGATATAAGTATTGCTACCCTGGCTTTTTTCCCTGTCCATTTGCATGGAATATTTTTTTCCAGCCCTTCACTCTCAGTCTGTGTAGGTCTTTTGTTCTGAGTGGATATCTTGTAGGCAGCATATGTGTGGGTCATGTTTTCTTATGCATTTAGCTACCCTATGTATTTTGATTACAGCATTTAATCCATTTACATTTAAGGTTATTACTGATAGGTACTTATTTTTTTGTCCCCCTTTGTACCAGTGTTCCTCCCTCTCTCTCACTCTTTTCCTTCATTATCTTATAGCAGTCCCTTTAGCATCTCTTGCAGTGCTGGCTTGGTGTAGGTGCACTCTTTTAGCCTTCTTCTGTCTTGGAAACTTCTTATTTTGCCTTCTATTTCAATTGAGAGCCTCGCTGGGTAGATTAGTTTTGGTTGCAGGCCTTTGCTTTTTGTACTTGGAATATTTCTTGCTATTCCCTCTAGCTTGTAGTGGGTCTGTTGAAAAATGATCTCCTAGCTTTATTGGAGCTCCCTTATATGTCACTTCCTGTTTCCCCTTGTTGTTTTTAAAATTTGGCATTTTAGTCATGATGTTCTTGGAGTAGGCTTCTTTCAGTTCATCTTGATTGGACACTCTGTGTTTCTTGAACTTGTGTGGCTTTTCAGCTCACAGGTTAAGGTAGTTTTCTGTTATTATTTTTTCAGAGTTTGTTTTCCTTGCTCCTTTTCTTCTTTTTCTTTTTTCCTATGGTTAATATGTTGTTGTATTTCATGTTGTCCTGCAGTTCCCTTAAGTTATCTCCATATTTTTTTCAGTCTTTTTTAATGCAACTGCTCTATCTGGTTATTTCTTTCTAACTTGTCTTCCAGCTCATTAATTCAGCCCTCTGCTTCCTCCAGTCTGCTTGTATTTCCTTTTAGTATATTTTTTATTTCAGATTGTATTCCTCATTTCTTCCTTGTTCTTGTTTATAGTTTCTATTTCCTTTTTTCATACAGTTGTAGTTCCCACTCAAATTCTTGTAATTGCCAGGGTTTCTTGGACATCCCTATTAACATTTTAAAAAATTCTATACCTGATATTTTGCTTGCCTCCATTTCATTTAACTCTTTTACTGGGTAATCTACCATTGCTTTTGATTGGGGGTTCCTTCTTTGTCTCTCCATTTCATGTATCTTTTTTGTTTGTTTCTGCAATTCCAGATGCTCTGCTTTGCCAGTTGTGTTTATAAAATAAACATCTGTTGTAGGCATTCTGTGGGAGTCAGTGGTGAAGTCTCTTTGATCTCCTTGTCTGGATGCTCTAAGGTTGCCTTTTCCTCTGTATGCATTCTCTTTTTGTACTTTAGCTTTACCTTTCAGTGGCTCTTTTGTTGGTGGATTCTCCCCTCAAGCAAGGTGTAGTGGTGTTAATCACTTCCTCCTTGTCTTATATATGCCCATTTTCAAGTGTCCTCTGCACAATTTGTCTTCCAATCTTCATATCAGCTGGCATTCTGTTGTCTGTTCATTCTGTTCTTTGGAAGATTGGCTAGATTTCCTAGTTGGGTGCATGAGTATGTGGGCTGATCTCCTACCTACATTGTCAGTATCTTCAAAAGACTTTAACCTAATTCTTTAAGTACATAAAATCTTTATGAGGCTCCCACACAGTATATGTTCCTATGCTTTAACCATTATTATTATTTCCTTCCTTTTTGTAACTTCTGTTTTCCAGCTTCTCACATATTGAAAATTAAGTGAAAGTCTGTTGTTTCCAATTAGAATTATTTTATTTCTCTGTGTAAGATTTGCATGAGTAGCTAGTTTTCTTCTCACATTCTTTGGAGCAACTCTATGGCCATGTTATTCCAAGGTGGCAACATTTCCTTAGCATCTAAATTTCTTGGGTTTATGTTAAAATACAGTTATATGGATATTAGACTGTCTTTGCATTTAAAACAAGTTCTGCTGCTGTTGACAAAACACAGTTTAAGAAGCACTGTTGCTATGGTAAATGGAATTTTTCCTAGTTTTTCTTTCTGATATTTCATTGTTGGTATACAAAAATTGCATTGATTTCTGAATATTTACTTTGTATACTGCTATTTTGCCAAATTCACTTTATAGTTTGAGACTTCTTAGCTGCTCTACACAGCTAAGCTCCCTGAAAGAGCAGTTTTCAGAGCTATTGATTGCTAGTGGAAGTGAAAACAAACAGACCTGCCTTTGAAAAATGAATACAATACAATCAGCAGGGGCAAGTATCAACAATAAGAACTTCATAGCTATGGAATTGTCCAATAGAAAGTACAAGGGAAGTAGAGTTCTGATTCTTTGTAGCTGCCTCTCATTCTTGCTGAACAGCACTTCTCTGCTCCTTGCTCCTCTTCACTGCCAGCATTGTTTTCAAACCCTTTACTGGGTTCACATTCTTGCCAGATGAGTCCAGGTTTTGGCTCTAAACTAGTCTTCCATTTACACAGCTAAGTGTGAGTTTAGCTAGGTGCTGGCATCTCCACCAAATGGTTTACTTTGTAAGTTATTCCCTCCTGGTCTGTGGAAAAACTGAAATATGGCACTGAATCTCCTGCATAGCTGTAGGCCTGAAAGAGTGAGAAGTCCCAGGATGGAGTGAACTGAAACCCCTAGAGGCATTCCACAGGAAACTTGATTCCCTCAGCAGTTTGGCCTCCCTCTAAGGTTTGCTCTTGATTGAGTACAAGAGGGAACTCTCATAGGACACAAATGATGCAAAAAAAAAAAAAAAAATCAAATGCAAGGTTCTCTGCTGGTTCAGTGAAAAGGGGGTCAGAATGTAGATTCAGGCTTGACTTGTACAGAGCCCTGATCACTGTTCAGAGGCTGGATTATGCTGGCCCAGTAATCAGTTGTCTAATATATAACTTATTCCAATGTTAATTGTATTTTTATAAAACTACAGGCATATATATAATAAATATAATATATATATAACATATATATACGCCTGCAAAGTGTTGCTGCCCTTATTTAGCCATGTGACTCTTTTTTCTCCAAACTCTTTCCATATTAGAACATTAAAGCAGTGCTTCACAAGAGGGAGTTGTTTTGCCTCCAAGGAGATATTTGCTTATGTCTGAAGACATTTTTGGTTGTCACAAGTGGAGATAGTGATGATGGGGTAACTACTAAACATCCTACAACACAAAGACAGTCTCAGTTGGGAAGTCTCAAAGAATTATCTGGCCTTTAATGTCAACAGTGTTGAATCTGAGAAATCTTGGATTGAAGCAACAAGTCTAGCTTTCCTTAAAACCTTCAGATGTTCCTATAAAATATACCCATACACTGTAAGAAAGAACAAGAGTATTTAATTTGTTAAGTACCTACTGGGTGCCTGTAAATTTTTCTGCACCTTTACAACCACCATGCAGAATCAGTACTGTAATCTTTTTTTTAATGAATAAGAAGGCTGATAATCAGATAAGAAACCTGACCAGGATCATATAGCAATTGAGAGTTGGAGCAGAAATTACACCTGGGTATGACTGATTCTGAGATCATCACCTCTTTCTGTTTGGCATATACATAAAGAATTGAAGGGTGTCACCTCTAGGTCAGAAACTACTCCTGCTGCAGAGAACAAAGATAATCAAGTGCTTCCTGAACCAGTTTTATTTCTTTATTTTAAATTAAATTTAAACTATATACAAACAACTGCCAACAAATTGGACAACCTGGGTGAAATGGAAAAGTTCTAGAAACATGCAATCTTACAAAACTCAATCAGGAAGAATCAGAAAATCTGAGTAAACTCATAACAACTAAAGAATTTGAAACAACATTCAAACACTCCCAGCAAACAAAAGTCTTGGACTGGATATCTTCACAGGTGGATTTTACCAAACATTCAAAGAAGAACTAACATCTATTCCAAAAAGAATAGATTTTAGAGGAGGAAAGACTTCTGAGCATGTTTTATGAAGCCAACATTACCTAATTCAAATGCCAAATAAAGACACTACAAAGAAAGACAATTATAGGCCAATATCCCTAATGAATATTGACACTGATACCCTCAACAAAATATTAATAAATCCAATCCAGCAATACATTAAAAAGATCACACACCACAACCAAGAGGGATTTATTCTGTGGATGCATTGCTGGCATGATACATGCAAATCAATAAATGTACATCACATAATCAAACTGAAGGATAAAAAGTACATGATAATATCAATAGATAGAAACAAAGATTTTGATAAAATCCAGGACCCATTTATGATAAAAACACTAAGCAAAGTGGGGATAGAGGGATCATACCTTAAAACAATAAAGGTCATGTATGGCAAACCCACTGATAGCATCATACTCAACAGGCAAAAACTACAAGTGTTCCCTTTAAGATTAGGAACAAGAGAAAAGTGTCCACTTTCACCTCTTTTATTCAACATAGTACTGGAATTCCTAGCCTTAGCAATTAGGAAAAAAGAAGAAATAAAAAGCATGCAAATTGGAAATGAAGAAGTGAAACTGTCTTTATTTGCAGATGACATGATATTGTACATAGAGAACCCTAAACATTTTACCAACTAATAAAACTAATAGAACTAATAAAAAATTCAGTAATGTAACAGGATGCAAAATTAATATCCAGAAATCAGAACTATCAGAAAGGTAATATAAGAAAATGATCTGATTCACAAGTGCTTCAAAAATAATAAAATACCTAGGAATAAATCTAACCAAGGATATAAAACCCTGTAATCAGAAAATTATGACACTAAAGAAGGAAATTGAAGGAGATACAAATAAGTGTTTGCATATACCATGTTCATTTGATAGAAATAATTAACATCATTATAATGTCCATACTAACTAAAACAATCTATAGATTCAACACAATTTCTATCAAGATACCAAGGATGTTTCACAGAACTAGAATAAATATCTGGAAAATAAGTATGGAAGCACCAAAGGCCCTGAATAGCTACAATGATTTGAGAAAGAAGAAAAAGTTGAAAGAATAATGCTGCTTAATGTCAAGCTATACTATAAGGCCATAGTAACCAAAACAGCATGGTATTGGCATAAAAACAGACACATATGAGGTCAGTCCAGAAAGTATCAGGCCAGGTACTATGAAAAATAGAGACATTTACTGGAGAAGATAAAAGATGCAAGAAACATTTTACATAGGATGATGATGCTTCAGTCCCCTCCAAAATATGCACTTTGGGACCTCACAGAGTTCTCCAAGCATCTCTTCCACTGTTCAAAACACTCTGCTATATCCTTTGTTGGAATTGCTATCAGCTTCCCTTTCATATTTTCCTGAATCTCATCTATGTTCTGAAATCTCTTTCCTTTCAAAGGTGATTTTAGTTCTGGGAAAAGCCAGAAGTTGCAGGGCACCAAACCTTGGTTGTAAAGGATCTGAGTAACCTGGGTCATTTGATATTTTACCAAAAAAATTTGCACTAGATGTGATGCACTAGCAGGCACATTGTTATGATGAAGCTGCCAATTACCTGTTGCCCAAAACAGTGGCCATATTCATTGTACTGCATCTCTCAACTGACAAAGAATATTGAGGTAGCACTCCTTATTAATTGTGTGGCCTGGAGGGCATATTTATGGTGGACAACACTCTCTCAATCAAAAACACAGTAAACATGGTCATGATCTTGCTTTGACATTGGATGCCTTTTTTGCACATAAAAAACCAGGCGAATTCCATTGCATTGTCCCCAAAAGCTTCCTGAATTGTCCAAATAATTTCTGCAGAGGAATGTTCAAGCCTAACACAAAATTTGATGCAGATTCATTGCTCCACTTACTCATTTTGAAAAAGACAGCCACACGGTACACGTGCTCACTCAATGGCATCTACAGCCACCCAGTGACTTATACAGTGAAGTCATCATTGTTCACACATGTGTATACCAGTTCACTCTGCCTACCAGGTTACATCAGTGTCACATGAACCATTCTTGTCATATTAACAATGGATAAATTTTTCCAGACAGACCTTGAATATAAAAAATTTATAGCCAACATCATACTCAATAGACAAAAACTAAATGAGTTCCCCTTAAGATTAGGAACAAAACAAAGATACACACTTTCATCACTCTTCAACATAGGACTGGAAGTCTTAACCACTGTGATTATACAAGAAGATGAAATAAAAGGCATTCAAATGGGAAAGAAGGAAGTCAAACTCATCATTTTCTGATGACATTATATTGTACATAGAAAACTCTACAAGAACAACAATTAAAATAAAAAAAAATTAAAGAAATGGGGGAGGGGAGAGGGAGTGGAGAAAAGAGGAGCTGTGTGGGCTACTGGGCCAGATGACCTCAGTGCCCTCCAGTTGCCCAGCCCATGCTTTGCCCTGTGGCTGGGGAACCTAGTAATCACAATGGGCAGCAGAGCAAATAATGCTTTGTTGGTTTCACTAGAAAAAAAATAAGAGAAACACAGTTTAGTCCCTGAGGCCTATGTGCTGAACCAGCTGCTTTGTAGCCACCATGCTGGGCCCTGGTCCTTGGCTCCTAAACACTCAAGGGAAGAAAATCCAGGCTTTTCAGCTGTGGTGCCTTTTTCTTTTCTTATAATTTATAAGCAGTGAAATGCCCATTCTAGACCCAGAACATTTCTGTCAGCACAGAAAATTGGCTTGGGGTCTTTTCCTGTCAATCCCCACCTCCTCTGATGAGGATGATCTGACTTCTATCACCATTGGTTAGTTTTGACTATTCTAGAATTTCATATAAATGCAATCACACAGAAAAAAAAGAGAAAACTCTAAAGTGTCTAAAAATATGACCAGATTTAATAAATGAATTCAGCAAGGGAGCAGGATAGAAAATTAATACCCCAAAATTGGTGTAATTTTTATATACCAATAATGAACTCTCAGAAAGGGAAACTATGAAAACAATTGCATTTACCATTGGAACAAACAATCATAAGGTAAGAGTAAACTCAACCAAGGAGGAAAAAGACTTGTACTTGGAAAACTATAGGATATTAAAGAAAGAAATAGAAAAAGACACAGACAAATGGAAGTATATACCATATTTATGGATTGGAAGAATTAACATTATTAAAATGCCCATACTACAAAAGCAATCTATAGATTCCATGCAATCCCTATTAAAATATCAATGACATTTGCTGTTTACCACCTTAGTTCACCTATAAGTGGAAACTAATCAACAAAACAAGTAAGTGAGCAAAATATAACCAGAGACATGGAAGTAAAGAACAAACTGACAGTAACCAGAGGGGATGGTGGAGGGAGTTAATGGAGAAAGAAGGGGAAGGGTCAGGGAACATATATAAAGGACCTATGGACAAAGGGAGGGGGGTGGTGGATTGAGTGTAGAAAATGGGGGTGGGCAGGGTAGGGAGAGAAATGGGGAAAAATGGGGACAACTGTAATTGAACAATCTAAAAATAAAAATAATTAGGAAAAAATAAATAAAATACCAATGGAATATTTCACAGATCTAGAACAAATATTCCAAAAATTCATATGGAACAAAAAAATCCCCCAAAGCCTCAGCAACCTAGAGAAATAAGAACCAAGTTGGAGTGATCACAAGATATTAAACTATATTACAAAGTCATTGTATTCAAACAGCTTGAAACTAGCACAAGAACAGGAATATAGATCCATAGAACAGAATAGAGAGCCCAGAAACCAACCCATATCTCCATGGTCAATTAGTATTTGACAAAGAAGGCAGAATCATATGATGAAGTAAAGACAGTCTCTTCAACAAATGGCACTGGGAAAACTGGACTTGTATATGCAACAAAAAATGAAATTAGACCATCAACTTACATCATACACAAGAATAAGCTCAAAATAGACAAAAGACTTAAATGTAAGTTGTGACATCATAAAAATCCTAGAAAAAAATAGGCAGTAAAATCTCAGACATCTCACATAGCAATCTTTTTGCCTATATATATCTCCTAGGGCAAGAAAAGCAAAGTAAAAAAATAAATAAACAAATGGGACTATATCAAACTAAAATGCTTCTGCACAGCAAGAGAAACTATAGACAAAGTGAAACGGGACAAGCCTACTGTATTAGGAGAACATATTCACCAATCTTATAAGGGGTAATTTCCAAAATATGTGAAGAACTTATACAACTCAGTACCATGAAGACACACAACCCAGAAAAAAATAAGCAAAGGACCTGAATAACACTTCTCCAAAGAGGACAAACAAATGGCCAATAGACGTGAAAAAATGGTCCATGTTACCAATCATCAGAGAGATGCAAAATAAAGCCACAGTGATATATTGCATGACATCTTCCCAGTTGTCTATCATTAATATAAAGCAACAAACAAGTGGTGGTGAGGATGTGGAGAAAAGGGAACCATCATGCGCTGTCAGTGGGAATGCAGATTGATGCAGCCACTGTGGAAAACAGGATGCAGTTTCCTCAAAAAACTAAAAATACAACTTCCATTTGACCTAGTGGTTCCACTTCTGGGAATATATTTTAAGAATCCTGAAACATGAATCAGAAAGAATATATGCACCCCTATGTTCATAGCAGTGTTATTTACAACAGCAAAGATTGGGATACAGCCCAAGTAGATGAGTGGATACAAAATATGTGGTGCATTTACACAATAGAATACTCTGCAGCTGTAAAATATAAGGAACTCTTTCCTTTGTGACAGTATGGATAGACCTGGAGAATATTATGCTAAGCCAAATAAGCCTGTCAGAGAAAGACAATTATCATATGATCTCACTCATATGTGGAATCCAATGAACAAAATAAGCTGACAAACACAATGAAACCAGAGACAGGATACAGACTGAACAATCTCAGGGGGGTGGGGGTGACTGGAAGAAATTAGCTAAAGAACATATATACATATATGCATAGCCAATGGACATAGGGGCAGATGGGATAAAATGGGGGACATTTGTAAAAGTGTCAACAATTTTAAAAATTAATTAATTAAATTAAAAAATCAAGAATATGCTTTTCTGTAACCACAATGCAAATGTGATAAAACAGGAAATTAACAATGATAAAATATTGTTATTCATAGACTTTATTCAGATTTCACCCATTTTCCTCTGCAGTAAGAATATTTCAGGTTCAGGATCCAATCCAAGATTACCTGTTTTATTTCAGCTGTCATGTCTCTTTAGCCTCCCATCATTTGATCCAGTTGTAGTCAGTCTTTCTTTGTCCTTTTTATCTTTGACATTTTGAAGAGATGGGGCCAGTAATTTTGTAGAATGTTCCCCACTTTGGATTTATTTGATTCAGGTTACATATAGGGGGCAAGAATATACCAGAAATGACTGTGTTTTCACTGACCCTATTAGAAAGCCAGTGGTTGTGATTTGTTCCCATAGTGGTCATGTTGGATCACCAAGTCCTGGACATGTCACCCAAATTTCTCTAATGTAAAGTTACTATTGATATTTTTCCTTTGTAATAAAGAACTAAATTTTGGAGAGATTATTTGAAGTTATATGAATATCCTACTTATTATAAAATAATGATGGCTCATGCCAGAATCAAAATATTATAATGATTGCCAAATACAGATTTTTAAGTTCTATAAATTTATTCTGTATTTATTACTTAATGTTCTAATGTAAGAGTCTTTCCTTCTTATTTACATCTGTCAATATAAATCCATGGATTATTATTTTATTCAATAGGTTATAATCCATTACTAGCATTATTTATATTGATGTTCAGATCACCCCAGATTTGGCCAATGGGACCTCCTTCAAGCTGCATTCTAAGTTGTCATTCTTTAAGGACATTCTTACTTCTGGCACAAGATGGTCCAGACTAACTCAGCCTGGACTAATGCCTGGACTCGGCAATTTTGCTAATTACTCCTGATTCTTTTTAGTGGGGAGTGATACTGGAACCTGTGATCTGGAAGCTTGGTTCCACCTCATTGCCACTGAGGTATCATTGCTCATGTCCTTTCAGAAGACAGACTAAGGAAAATAACCATTTCATATCATTCTTCCATTTATCATTTTATATTTGCAGTGCCTTTATCTCCCTGTGTGAAGCCAGGCTTCCAACAAAATCAATATATTTACATTCTTTGCTGAGTTCTAAAATTCACATACTTGTTTCAGAATTATGATCTCACCTATAAGTGGAACCTAATGAACAAAACAAACAAGTAAGCAAAATATAACTAGAGACATTGAAATTAAGAATGACCTGGTAGTAACCAGAAGGGAAGTGGGAGGGGATAATGAGGGGAAAGGGGAAAGGGTTTTCAGGAACATGTATGAAGCACACATGGATAAAACCAAATGGGGGTAGGATAAAGAATGGGAAGTGGGGATGGCTGGGATATGGGTGAGTGGTGGTGGTGGTGAAATGGAGACAACTGTACTTGAACAATAAATAAATAAATAAATAATCTTGCTGCTACACAAGAAAAAATAAACTTACTAACCTATTAATTCAAATTTAAGTTTTCTTTGCAGTTTTTTGGTCCTTCTATCATCGGACTGAGAGGAGTGAAAGTACTATAGTTGAAAGTTATTTGGGTTCTTTCTATTCTGCTTTGTTTCAATGTAGTTGTTCCCCATTTGGTATACAGTTAAGTTTATTAGTTTCTGTTTGTTCCCAACTTTGAAGTTAAAAAGAATTCTTATTGATTTAACTTTTGGCATTTTAATTATGATGTATCTTTATGTGGACCTTTTTAGGTTCATCTTGTTTGGACTCTGAGTTACCTGGATACAGTTGTGTGTTTCTTTCACCACGATTTCAGCCATTATTTCTTTAAATAAATTTTCTGTCTCTCTCTCTCTCTTTCTTCTCTTTCTGGTACTGCTGTAATGCAAATGTTTGTTGTCCTAGTGGTTCCCTTAAACTATCTTCATTTTTTAAATTCCTTTTTCTTTTTGCTGTTCCAATTGCATGTTTTCCACGATTTTGTCATCTAAATTGCTGATTGGATCCTCTGTTTCATCTGATTTCATGTTGATTCCTTTGAGTGTATTCTTCATTTCAGATATTGTATACTTCATATCCGACTGGTTCTTTTTTTATGTTTTCTATCTCCATTTTATGTTTCCTATTTCTTTGTTGAAATTCTCACTGACATCATTGAGCATTATTATAAAGAGTGTTTTGAATTCTTTATCTGACAAATGCTTGTCTATGTTTCATTCAGTTCTTTTTCTGGAGTAGTGCCCTCTTCTTTTGCTTGGGACATATTTCTCTCTCTCCTCATTTTGCCTGTCTCTCTGTGTTTGTTTCTAAAAATTAGGTGAAATATCAATGCTTCCCAGTCTTGAAGGAGTGACCTTGTGTAGGAGCTACCCCTTTATAGATTGTGTGTCTCAGGTGTCTTTGTCAGGCCACCTGGAACTGGAGCACGCATGGGCTACAGGTTGTCTGAATTGGGGAGGGGCATGCTTTACCAGAGCCTGGAGCTATTCCTGGAGTAGGAAAAGGTGAAGGGAACTACTGGGAGAAAGGTGCTCTGGGACCACCTTGGCAGGCTGGTTGGAGTTGTAACTAGAATGGGCTAAGGCCTTGGTTAGTTCCAGAGGCAAGTCACACCAGGACCTGGAGCAAAAGCTGGAGTGGGTGTGAGCTGTAGGAATTCCCAGAGATAAGCTGTTGGGGCTATAGCCCAAATGGGTGTGGTCTGTGAGAAGTACTAGGGGAGAGTACACCTGGGTGGGAGGGTTAGCTATGGGAGCAGAGGGAAACCCAAGGAGCAAGTCAGGAAGCTGGAAACTAGAACTGGAGCTGAAGCAGGCTTCAGGGAGACCTGTTTCTCTTTGGTATCTCTCTCTTGTCTATTGTATAGAAACTGTTCAGTCAGTCCTTTGTTCTTCAATGTGAATTGCTCTGTCTGGAAGTATAAGTTCAATGTGTTCCTTAGAGTATGTGAGTTCATGGTCTTCCTATGCCACCATCTTAGACCAGGATCCTCTAGATCTGCTCAGTCTTGAAGCCACTTAATCCCCTGACCCATTGTTAACATAAACCTTTATAAGGCAAAGTAGTGAGGGAGAGATGAAATGAGAAATGCAAACAGTAAGTAGCCCAGAGTAGTATTTTTTCAAACTCTTTCAAAGGTATAGAAGCAGAGTTTACATAAACAACTGACAAGTCACCCTGGTTCCTTGGAAGAGAGCCACTACATTTTCTTTTTTAACTTTATTTATTTATTTATTTATTTATTTATTTATTTATTTATTTTATACTACCTAAAATTTTTCTTTTATTGTTGTTCAAATACAGTTGTCTCCATTTTCTCCCACCACTCCCCAGCCCCACACATCCCCACCTGTCCCCCTCAATCCTAATCCCCTTCAGCTTTGTCCATGTGTCTTTTATACGTATTCCTTGATGACCTTCCTTTTTTCTTCCCTATTATAAATCCCCTCTGGTTACTGTGAGACCAGCTATATTTTCATCTGGTCTAGATACTGAGATTTAATACAAATTTCACTGGGAAGCAAGGGTTCAACAAAAAGTGTTTGAAAACCTGTTCCTAAAAGAACTTAAGAGAAGATGAACTTATTTTTTTAGAAGAAAGTTCAAGAAAGAAGTCAAAAAGGAACTACAAGGTATTTTAAGTGGGTTATAAGGGTGAGTGAAATTTAGATCTATGTCAGTGAGAGAACAGAAACAGATGAAACATAGGATGCCTTGCATGGGGAGTGTAGAAGAGCTCCTATTAAAATATCAGAGGACAGAGGAGCTTCTGGTTTGTAGAAGGAGATGGTGTCATCTCAGGCAAGCAGTCTTAGTGTTTGGGCTGCCTGAGGATTTGAGAAATCCAGACTTAATTTTGTAGACAGTGGGAACTATTAAATATTTTTGTGCTGAGTACAGGGCAAAGGGGTGGCAAAATGGGATAGAGAAAGGATGAGAACAGAAGTAGGGTGTGCAAGGCAGTGGCATATACCTGTGACATTTATAATATGCCAGAGACTCAATATCAAATAGTTTGTGTGGCCCAGCATGTCCTCAGCAGTATGAGCACATTGAGGAATTCATGTCATAATTCATGTCAGCTACATTTGTTTTACTCTAATAATTTACTAAGACATTTGTACCAACTGACATTTTAGCTATTAGGGATTTATTTTTAAAAATTGCACACAGATGTAATTTTATATAAATACATTAACATGATCTTAGATACTATTTAAAAAGATCATCATTGCTTTTGTCTTTTCCTGGCTTGGTGGATCCTGTCTCCTCACTTTATCTCCTGTGATCTATGTTGAATAAGATATAACCTTCCATATTCTTCATCTAAATCACATAGTGACATACTAATTTATTTATATTTAAGTAGCCATATTTATACACATACAGGTGTTGCATCATTATTTTTCAACTTTTGAATGGTATTGTTCATGCTTTTCTGCTTCTTTCTTCCTTAAACAATACCTTTAAGAAATCACACTCCATTATCCAGTAAAGTTCTACTCAGTCCTTTTATGCCTTTTAACATTGTGCAGTATGGATCTGTCTTAATGAAGTTGAACAGTTCCCTTCTGATGGATATTTGGGCTGCTTCTAGATTTGTGTATTTAAAAAACCATGCTGATAGTTCAGTTTGTTCATTGGATTACACATGAGCGAAACATACAGTATTTGTCTTTCTCTTACTGGATTATTTTATTTATCATAATGTTCTCCAGGTCCATCCATACTGTCACAAAGAGTGGAATCTTCTTCTTTTTTTATAGCTGAATAGTATTCCATTGTGTAAATGTCCCACAGTTGTTCTGTCCACTCACCTACTGATGGACACTTGGGCTGCTTCCATGTCTTGATGACTGTAAATAACACTGCAATAAACACAGGGGTGCTTATGATCCTTCAAGTTTGTGTTTTTGGTTCCTTCAGATATATTTCCAGAAGTGGGATCTCTGTGTCAAAAGGCAGATTCATTTTTAATTTTTTTTTGAGGTATCTCCATACTGCTTTCCCCAGTGGCTGAACCAATCTACATCCCACCAACAGTGCAAAAGGGTTCCACTTTCTTCCCTTCCTCACCAGAACTTGTTGTTTGTTGATTTACTGGTGATAGCCATTTTGGCAGGTGTGAGATGGTATTATGTTGTGGTTTCAATTTGCATTTTTCTGATGATTAATGATGGTAAGCATTTTTTCACATGTTTATAGGTCATTTGTATGTCATCTTTGGAGAAGTGTCTATTCAAGTGTTTTTCCCATTTCTAATTGCATTGTTTGTTTTTATTTCAAAAATTTATACAGAACTACAAAAGGCCCCATATAGCCATAGTGATCCTGAGAAAGAAGAACAAAGTTTGAGGTATCATGCTACCTAATATCAACTATACTATAAGGCCACAAAAAAAACCAGCATGATTTTGACATAAAAACAGACACGCAGATCAATGGAGCAGAACAGAGACCACAGAAATAAAACCACACTTTTATAGTTAATTAATGTTCAACAGAGGAGGCAAGCACATACAATGGGCTAAAGATAGTTTGTTCAATAAATGGTGTTGGGAGAACTGGACATATATGTGCAGGAAAATGATACTAGACCACCTCTTACACCATACACACAAATAAATTCAAAATGCATCAAATACTTAAATGTTAGACCTGCAACCAAAAAAAATTGTAGAATAAAACATAAGAAGGAAAGTCTTGGACATTACTCACAGCAATGTATTATTGGATATATCACCCTGGCCAAGGGAAAGAGATAAAAAATAAACAAATGAGAATTAATAAAATGAAGTGTTTTTGAACATCAAACTCAAGGAAAATGGAGACAGACTCATAGATAGAGAGTAGGATGACACCTAGTGTGGAGGGCAGGTAAAAAGGGTGGAGGGATTGAGCAAAAACAGGAAAGGACTTATGGACAGGGACAACGATGTGGTGATTGCTGGGACAGGGGCTTAAGGGGGCTGAATGGTAATGGGAAAACAGCAATAAGGTTAAATAAAATTAAAAAAAATGCTGAAATAAAAGTTCTTATTTGTTGTATTTGTTCTCTGTTTTTGTTTTTAAGTATATTTTATATATATTTTTCTATTTTTCATTGTCATTCTATTACACTTGTCTCTATTTTCCCCATTGATCTCCCACGCAGAGACCACCACCTCTCCTATAGCCAATCCCTAACGTATTGTCCACATGCGTGGGTCTTTAAAAACTTTTTTTATTGTGGTTCAGTTACAGTGGTCTCCACTTTCACCCCACCATGGACCCCACTCCATACATCCAACCTCCACTGCTTGAACCTGTATTTGGCTTTATACATGAGTCCTTTATACTTGATCCTTGATGGCCTTTCCCATATTATCCCCCATCATCTCTCTCTCTACCCCTCTGGTTATTGTCAGTTTATTCTTTATTTCAATGTCTCTGGTGGTATTTTGCTTGCTTGTTTGTTTTGTTGATAATGTCTCACTTATAGGTGAGATCATATGGTATTTGTCTTTCACCGCCTACCTTATTTTACTTACCTTAATGCTCTCCAGATCAATCCATGCTGTCATGAAGGGTGGGAGTTCCTTCTTTCTTTCCACTGAGTAGCATTCCATTGTGTAAATATACAACAGTTTTTTTTTTATTTGCTCATTTACTGATGGGCACCTTGGATGCTTCCAGCACTTGGCTATTGTAAATTGTGCTGCTATGAACATTAGGAGGCATAGCTTCTTTTGAATTAGTGTTTCAGGATTCTTAAGGTATAAATAATCCCAGCGGTGGAATTGTCAGGTCAAAAGGCATTTCCATTTTTAGTTTTCTCAGGAAATTCCATACTATTTTCCATAGTGGATGCACCAGTCTGCATCCCCATCAACAGTGCACTAGGGTTCCCTTTTCTCCACAACTTCTCCAACACTTGTTGTTTGTTGATTTGTTTATGATGACTATTTTGAGTAGTGTGAAGTGGAATCTCATTGTCAATTTAATTTGCATCTCTCTGATGGCTAGTGATGTTGAGCATCCTTTCATATGTCTCTGGGCCCTCTGTATTTTCTCCTTGGAAAGTGTCTGTTCAAGTCTTTTGCTTATTTTTTAATTGGGGTCTTTGTCTTCCAGCACTGCAGTCTTGTGAATTCTTTATATTTCTTGAAGATCAAACCCTTGTCCAAGGTATCATTTGCAAATATATTTTACCATATGGTTGGTTCTCTTTTCATTTTAATGTTGTTTTCTTTGGACATGCAGAACGTTTTCATTTTGATGAGGTCCCATTTGCTCTTTCCTTTATGTCCCTTGTGCTAAGGAACATATCAGTGGAAATATTAGTGCATGGAATATATGAGATTTTCCTGCCTATGTTCTCCTCTATTACTTTTATGATGCCACGACTTATATTTCAGTGTTTTATCCACCAGAAACTCAAGTTTCATGAATGATGTAAGTTGGTGATCAAGTTTCATTTTTTTGCATGTAGCTGACCAGACCTCCCAATACCATTTGTTGAAGAAGCTATTTTTACTCCATTTTATGCTTCTGTCCCTTTGTCAAATATTAATTGACCATAGTTACCTGGGTATATTCTGGGCTCTCTATTCTGTTCCAATGTTCTATGTGTCTCTTCTTATGCCAGTACCATACTGTTTTGATTACAGCAGCCTTGTAATATAGTCTTATATCAGGTATAGTGATTCCCTCTTACTTTTTCCTTCTTTCTCAATTGCTGCAGCTATTCAGGGTTGTTTATGGTTCCATATAAAGTTTTGAAGTGTTTGTTCTATATCTGTGAAATATGTCATTCATATTTTAATAGGAATTTTGTTGAATCTATAAATTGCTTTTGTTAATATGAACATTTTGATGATTTTACTTCTTCCAATCCATGAATACAGTATATGCTTCCATTTGTTTGTGTCTTCCTTAATTTCTTTCTTCAGTATTGTGTAGTTTTCTGAGTACAATTTTAAAAAATGTATTTTTTAAATTTATCTTCAGACAGAGGTAATGGAGGGAGAAAGAGAGGGAGAGAATCATCAATGTGTGGTTGCCTGTTTCACACCCACTACTGAGGACCTGGCTGGCAACATAAGCATGTGCCCTGATTGGGAATTGAATGTGCGAATATTTGGTTGGCAGCTGGCAATAAATCCACTGAGCCACACCAACCGGGCTGAGTTCAGGTCTTTTACCTCCTTAGTTAAGTTTATTACTAGGTACTTTATTTTTCTTGTTGTTACAGTAAATGGGATTTTTGCCTAGTCTGTGTCTGACACTTCCTTGTTGGTGTACAACAATGTTTTCAATTTCTGAATATTGACTTTGTATCCTGTTATTTTGAAAATCCACTTATTTGTATGAATAAATTCTGGTGAAGCCTGTATGGCTTTCTAAGTACATTACCATGTTGACTGGAAAATGACAGTTTTACTTCACCTTTGCAATTGGATGCTTTTTAATTCTTTTGTCTGTTCAATGTGTCTACAACTTCTAATACTATATAAAAGTTTAATAAAAGTGGTTAAAGCAGACATCTTTGTCATGTTCCTGATTTAGGGGGAAAGATTTTAGTTTCTGCCCATTGAGTATGATGCTGTCTGTAGGTTTCTCATATATAGCCTTTATTATGTTGATGTATATTCCCTCTATTACTACTTTGTTAATCATTTTTTATCATAAATGGGCACTGTACTTAAATGCTTTGTCAACATCTATTGATGTATCATGTTTTTTGTCTTACTTTTTTTATGTGGTGCATTATATTTATCGAAGTGAATATTATACCATCTGTGCATCCCGAGGATTATTCCAGCTTGATTATGGTGTATGATCTTTTTAATTTATTGCTGGGTGTGGTTTGCCAATGTTTGTCACTATTGAAGGAACTCTCATGCAGTGTTTGGCTCTTGATGCCACCACTCCTCACCACCACTGTGACTGCCTCTGCCATGGCACAGCTGATTCACAAAGCAGAAGGAAGAGGAGTCCTGCACAGACCATTGAGAGGTGGGCACCAGGGTTCAGGGAGTCAGAAGTCCCCCCAAAACTTAAATGAGTGGGGGAGCTGAACTACTTTGAAGAGACTTTGAGGACACCCAGGACCTAAGACAGCAAAGAGGGAGAAGGTGTGTGCACCTGATTAGTGTACCTCACTGATAGCACAACTGGTGGATTAAAGGCACTAGCTTGGCACAGATGGACAGTGGGAGCCAAGCAACACATGCAGGACCTGGGCTGGAGGCTGGGAAACTGTGAATATTGCAGCCCAACCCTGGTCGCCACCATCACAAAACCATAAGAAGGGAGAAAATAAATTCCAAAGCCCTTCAGCTTGCAGAATCTAGGGAGACCAGCAGAACTGGCTTAGTGGGTTTAAAGTTGGCAGAAGGCTTCCCCCACACCCCTAGTGAGACAATAAGACCTGGAACTGTGAAAGGTCCAGAGATAGATACAGAGAAGGAGCACAAGGATAACCACAACAACAGAGAAACAGACAAATTTCACTTTGTTATTCTAGATACTCTGCATGTTATTGTTTATTTGTATTATTATTATTTTCTTCCTTTATTTTATTAGTATTTTTTAATTTCTCCTCTTTCTGTTTCATTTTCATTTTATTTCTTTGTTTGATTGCATTGTTTTACTGATTTTTCCTTATTCTCCCTTTCATACTGTATTTTAATTTTCCTTCCAATATCACACTACTCATGGTAGTATACTTCCTATTCTTGTTATTCAGATCATATATTTCTTGTCATGTTATTGTGAACAATTGTTCCGTATAATTGTAAACACTACACAGCACCCTCCCTGATCTTAGCCCATCTCATTATCTTCTGGAGCTTTCTTACTCTTGTGGTCAACTCTATTCTCTCACACACAATGCCTACTTTCTATCCTTTACTCTCAGTATATCTCATCATCTGACCTCCCACAAGTGCTCTGTTTTTGGGATTTAGCTCATAATCCTTTTCCCTTCTGACCAGAGTCTTATCTCTTTTTCACCTATCGTAAAAAGTGGCTAGTGGGGTGAAATGTCATAGTTAATGATACACTTATCCAAAGGATATCCTGTCTTTTATATACATGTTGGTACTTTAAATCCAACTGAATACACTCCTGCTGTCTTAATCCATTTTGCCTTCCCTCTACCACTGATAATATACAAGAGTAAGGGGGAGATGTGAACACAGTATACCTGCTGGAAGACAGAACTCAACAACAAAGGAACTACCAATAGGTCAAAACACTAGTGCAACAAGAGAGCCCACACAAACAAAAGAAAGTGTGACCCTAGAGCATCCATACAAGGAGATCAAGGAACCACAACACTGAATCCTGTAGAACTCCTACCATAGAAGTTCTCCCTACAAGGATATCTAGCAAAGCAGAACATCAGGAAGCACAGAAAGAAACAAAAAGAGTCACCTAAAATGGGGAGATAAAAAAAGAACCTGCAACAAAAACGAATGGAAGACTCCCCACTAAAAGAGCTAAATGAAATGGAGGTAAGCAAACTATCAGATATAGAATTCAAAATAATGGTTAAAAGGATGCTCAAGGACTCAAAGACAACTACAAGAAATGAAGTGAGAACTAAAACA
The DNA here is from genome assembly GCA_004027475.1 of Anoura caudifer. Lineage (NCBI taxonomy): Eukaryota > Metazoa > Chordata > Mammalia > Chiroptera > Phyllostomidae > Anoura > Anoura caudifer. Next base: position 43,479 of record PVKU01002439.1, read on the forward strand.
GTATGAAAAAGGAAATAGAAACTATAAACAAAAACCAGGAATAACTGAAAAATACAATTTCTGAAATTAAAAAAAGCACTAGAAGAAATTACAAGCAGGTTGGATTAAGCAGAACATGGATTTAGTGAGCTGGAAGACAAGGTGGAAAGTAACACCCAGGTATAGCAGCTGCATGAAAAAAAAAAAAACTCAAAAAGTATAAAGATAGCTTAAGAGAACTCCAAGATAACATAAAACACAGCAATATTCGAATCATAGGAATAACAGAAGGAGAAGAACAGGAACAAGAGACAGAAACTCTGTTTGAAAAAATGACAGAAAACTTTCCAAACATGGAGAGGGAGAAAACCACAAAAGTGCAGGAGGCACAGTGAGTCCCAATCAAGAGGAACTCAAAGGGGCCTACTCCAAGACATATCATAATTAAAATCCAAAGTTTTAAAGACAAAGAGAGAATCTTAAAAGCAGCAAGGCAGAAACAAGAAGTAACATAAAAAGGAGTTTATATAAGCTTAACAGCTGATTTCTCAACAGAAACACTCCAGTCCAGGAGAGAATGGTAAGAATATTCCAAGTAACAAAAAACAAACCTGCAACCAAGACTACTCTATTCAGTGAGGCTCTCAATTAAAATGGTAGGTGAACAAAGGATTTTTCCAGACAAAAGAAGACTGAAAGAGTACAACTCCACCAAACCACATTGCAAGATATACTAAAGGGACTACTATAGGAAGAGGAAGGAAATGAGTGGGAAAGAGAGGAACACAAGTACAAAGGGGGAAAATGAATAAATACCTATCATTAATAACCTTAAATGTTAATAGATTACATGGTCCAATAAAAAGACATAAAGTAGCTGAATGGAGAAGAAAACATGACCCACACATATACTGCCTACAATAGACCTACCTCACAACAAAAGACCTACACATACTTAAAATGAAGGGTTGGGAAAAATATTCCAAGCAAATGGACAGGAAAAAAAAAAGCCTGAGTAGCAATATTCAAATCAGATAAAATACACTTCAAAAAAGGGCCATAAAAAGAGATCCAGAAGGATGCTTCATAATTTTCAAAGTAATAATCCATTAAGAAGACATAAAAATTGTAAACATATATGCACACAACATAAGAGCACCTAAATACATAAAGAAAATCTTGGAGGACTTCAAGAAACATATTGATAGCAACACAATTACAGTAGGGGACTTCAACACCTCACCGCCAAAAAATGGATAGATCTTCCAGACAAAATACCAATAAGGATATTGCAGCATTGAACAATGTCCTAGATAAAGTGGACTTAACTGATATATATATAGAACCTGTGATCCCAAAGAAGCAAAATACACATTCTTTTCAAATGCACATGGAACATTTTCAAAGAGACCACATCATAGGTCACAAGACAATCCTCAACAAGTGCAAGAAAATTGAAATCAGATCATGCATTTTTCTCTGACCACAAGGACTGAAATTAGAAACCAGCCTCAAGGAAAAAACTCAAAAACACTCAAATTCATGGAGATTGAATAGCATGTTATTAAACAATGAATGGGTCAAGAATGAGATTAAGAAAGAAATAAAAAAGTTTCTGGAAAGAAATGAAAATGAACTCACAACAATCCAAAACTTATGGGGCATAGCAAAGGCAGTCCTTAGAGGGTACTTCATAATGATACAGGCCTATCTAAAAGAAGAAACATATCAAATAAACAACCTAACCCTATATCTACAAGAACTGGAGGAACAACCACAAAGACAGCCCAGACAAGCGGAAGGACAGAAAAAAACCAAGACCAGAGCAGTATTAAAAGACATAGAGACTAAAAGAACAATTCCAAGGAACAATAAATCCAGGAGCTGGTTCCTCAAAAAGATAAACAAAATCAACAAAACTTTAAGCACATTCATGAAGAAAAAAAAGGGAGAGGACCCAAATAAACACAATCAGAAATGAGGAGAAATTACAAATGATACCACAGAAATACAAAGGACTGTAAGAAATTACTACAAAGATCTATATGCCAAGAAATTTGAACACCTAGGTGAAGTGAACAAATGCTAGAAATATATCATCTTCCAAAGTTGAATGAAGAAGCAGAAAGCCTGAACAGACCAATGATAGCTGATGAAATTGAAGCAGTGATCAAAAAACTCCTGGCACTTAAAGGCCCTGGACCAAACAGTTTCACAGAAGTTTAAAATCATTTTTTCCTTTTCTAAAAAAAAATTATTTTAATTGTTGTTCACATACATTTTTCTGTCTTTTACTCCAATCCCAGCTCACCTCCCAGTCCCCCCACCTCCCTCCCATTTCCACACTCCCTGAAAGTTTTGTTCATGTGTCCTTTTCATTTTTCCCCTGAAATTCCTTCCCATCTTTCCTCTGGTCACTGTCAGACTGTTGTCTATTTCAGTGTCCGTGGCTATATTTTACTTGTTTGTTTGTTTTGTTGTTTATGTTCCTGTTAAAGGTGAGATCATATGGCATTTGTCTTCCACCACCTGGCTTGTTTTGCTTAGCATAATGCTTTCCAGTTTCATCCATGCTGTCACAAAGGGTAGGAGCTCCTTCTTTCTTTAAGGAAGAGCTAATCTGTAATCTTCACAGACTATTCTAAAAAATCCATGAAGATGGAAGACTACCAAACACTTTTGATGAGGCCAGCATCATACTAATCTGCCAAAACCAGATAAAGACACAAGAAAGAAAGAAAACTACAGGCCAATATCACTGATGAACACAGACGTGAAAATCTTCAACAGAACATTGGCAAATCATACCCAGTAATACATTTCAAAGATCATACACCTTGATCAATTGGGATTCATCTTTGGGATGCAAGGGTGGTACAATATTTGCAAATCAATAAATGTAATGTATCACATAAACAAAAGGAAAGACTAAAATCAGACAATCATATCAATACATGTGGAGAAAGCATTTGTTAAGGTACAGCGCCCATTTATGATACAAACATTCAGCAAAGTAGGAATAGAGGGAGCATTCTTCAACATAATAAAGGCCATATACAAGAGACCTAAAGCCTATATCAAACTCAAAGGGCAAAAACTAAAAGCTTTCCCACTAATATAAAGAACAAGAAAAAGATGTCCACTTGCAACACTTCTATTCAATCTAGGATTGAAAGTCCTAGCCACAGCAATCAGACAAGTAAAAGAAATAAAATGCATCTATATTGGAAATGAAGAAGCAAAACTGTCACTGTTTGCAGATGACATCATAGTGTACATAGAAAATCCTATAGACTCCACCAGAAAACTATTTGACCTAATAAAAGAATTTTACCAAATACTGGGATACAAAGTCAATATTTAGAAATCAAAGGCATTTTTGAACACCGATAATGAAATATCAGAAACAGAAAAGAGGAAAAAAATTCCATTTGTTACAGCAAAAAGAAAAAAAAAAGTACCTAAGCATAAACCTTACCAAGGAGGTAAAAGACCTATACTCAGAAAACTACCCAACACTGAAGAAAGAAATTAAGGAAGACACAAACAAATGGAAACATGTACCATGTTCATTGAATGGAAGAATTAACATCATCAAAATACCCATACTACCCAAAGCAAAGTAGAAATTCAACACAATCTTTATAAAGTACCAGTGGCATATTTCATGGATATAGAACAAAATATTTCAAAAATTTATATGGAGCCATAAACGGCTTCGAATAGCTGCAGAAATTTTGAGAAAGAAGAACAAAGTAGGAGGCATCACAATGCCTGACATCAAACTGTACTACAAGGTCACTGTAATCAAAACAGTCTGCTACTAGCATAAGAACAGATGCATAGACCAATGACACAGAAGAGAGATCCCAGAAATAAACCCATGTCTCCATGGTCAATTAATATTTGACAAAGGAGGCAGAAGCATAAAATGGCATAAAATTAGCCTCATCAACAAATGGTGTTGGGAGATCTGGACAACTACATGCAAAAAAATGAGACTGTGTCACCAACTCACACCATACACAAAAATTGATTCAAGATGGATAAAAGACCAAAATATATATCATGACAAAATACAAGTCCTAGAGGAGAACACAGGCAGGAAAATCTCAGATATTCCATACAGCAATATTTTCAGTGATATGTTCTGTAGAGCAAGGGACATAGAGGAAAGAATAAACAAATGGGATGTCATCAAAATAAAAAGTTTCTGCACAGCTAAAGAAAACAGCATTAAAATGAAGAGAGAACCAACCATATGGGAAAACATATTTGCCAATGATATCTCCAACAAGTGTTTGATCTCCAAAATATATAAAGAACTAACATGACTCCACTCCAGGAAAACAAACAACTCAATTAACAAATGGGCAAAGGACTTGAACAGACACTTTTCCAAGGAAGATATAGAAAAGGCCCAGAGACACATGAAAAGATGCTCAGCAGCACTAGCCATCAGAGAGACGCAAATTAAAATCAAAATGATACCACTTCACACTGGTGAGAGTGGCCATCATAAACAAATCAACGAAGAACAAGTGATGGCAATGTTGTGGAGAAAATGGACCATTAGTGCACTGTTGGTGGAAATGCAGACTGGTGCAGCTGCTATGGAAAACAGTATGGAATTTCCTCAGAAAATTAAAAATGGATCTGCCTTTTGACCCAGCAATTCCACTACTGGGAGTATACTCTAAGAGCCCTGCAACACCAATCCAAAAGAACCTGTGCACCCCAATGTTCATAACAGCACAATTTACAATAGCCAAGCGCTGGAAGCAACCTTAGTGTCCATCAGTAAATGAATGGATCAAAAAACTAGGGTACATTTACATTATGGAACATTATGTAGCAGAAAGAAAGAAGGAGCTTCTACCCCTTTTGACAGCATGGATGGATCTGGAGAGCATATGCTAAGTAAAGTAAGCCAGGTGGTGAATGACAAATACCATATGATCTTACCTATAAGTAGAACTTAATCAACAAAACAAACAAGCAAGGGAAATATAACCAGAGACAGTGAAATTGAGAACAAACTGAGAGTAACCAGAGAGGTGGTGGGAGGGAATGAAGGGGGTGAAGGGGGAGGGGATTTCAGGAACATGTTAAAAGACACATGGACAACACCAAAGGAGGGCAGGATGGAGGGTGTGGGGTGGGGATGGCTGGTGTGATGTGCAGTGGTGGTGGTGGGGAATGGAGACAACTGTTCTTGAACAATAAAAATTAATTTAACAAAAGAAGAAATAGGCAGAATGAACAGAGTCACAACCTGTCATGCATATTGTATGGTGACTAATCAACTAATTTATTCCCCACAGCTTCTCTAGGGCAGTGCTAAGAAGGCAACTCTTATTCACCAGGACATGAGACCAGTAAATCTCTTGCATCTGTGTAGAAAATACACAAGGAGTGCTGTTGGACTGGCTTTTGGTGGGAGATCTCATCTGATCTTTGACTCAAAAAGTACACACTGAGCTCTATGTTAGCAAGAATGCTTGGGGGTTGAAGGGCCAGAAACATCTAATGGAATATTTTTATAATGTGGTTTTACCTATGAATTCAAGTCTCTGCAGATGTAGCAATGGGTATTTTAAATGTGCTATCCATTATTCTACACAGAAGGGTTAGTATTTAGAATCAAGGGCAGATAAAGAGCTTCTCAGATAATAAAAAGCTTAATTTTGGCCTGTGGCCCTGTTCTGTGGAATGAGCAGGAGGGCAGGCATTAAAGTCATTCCTTCTCCCAGAAGGACTCCAGCTCCAGGCTGTCCTGAGCCAGGGTCAATTTCTAGCTTTACAAAGTCAAGACTGTGGCCATTATGAGCCCTGTAATCTTTTGGTCTCTCTTTTTCATGATTGATGTGTTAGTTATAGTAAATGTCATTGTCTTCATAGGCTCTGTGGATCAACAGATAGAGGGTCCCAGGAAGTGAGGAAGGAAGGAGGGCCACACACCTAGATCTGAGATCACAGACTTGCCCATCCTTGTTGGTGAGTGAGTTGCATCTGGTAAGGCAATCATATTTGAGAACTCAGGCTTTGGGTTTACTCAGTGTCATAAACACTGCAAGACCTCAGTCTGGGACATAGCCCACAATTGCTGAACACACATTGTGCAAGGACCAGAGTGACTTAAATCAGGAATTAGCCTTCCTGGCAGCCTCCATTAAAGTGCCAAAGAGTTGACCAATTGAGTGCTCAGTTTTCTTTGTAAATCCACTTGCCATGACGTATAAGTATCTCCAGTAGAAAAATACCTAGATGGAGCAACTGTAGCATTACCATGTGGTTGAGACACATATTCCAACAGGGTTTCCTGTTCAAAGCTAAAGAAGGTGTCTCAAGCTCACTCACCCATGGCTGTTACTGCCCAAAGAAAATCCTACCCCTCTCCCAAGACCTCTGAGGCACTGATGAGAGTGTAGCCAACTCCATTTGCTATTCATGATATAGTCTGGTGCCTGTGCTGTTTCCACATCCCACCTTTCTTGCCAGACCAGGGTTCAAGAACTAAAGGGTCAGCGTTGGAGCCTGGGAACAGAGAGGAGGTCACCGCTCACTTCATAATAATTTGCCATCCAATGTATAGCATTAAAAGAACATTATTATTGCACAAGCTCTGCTTAGACTGCTAGTTAGCAGAAAGTTACACACATTTTTGGTTTTGGATTACACAGCAAATATTTTCAAACACATGGGAAAACTAGTAGATGAAATTCCTTGTGTTCTTTCCTTTGGAAAAACAAAAGTTAACTAGCACCTCCAGGCAGGCACTTCTGGGTCTTTGACCTTTAAAGGATCTGTCCAAAGAGCATTGCTAATTCTTACATCTATCACAGAATTTACTTCCTCAATACAATAAAGTATACCTGACACATTAACAGAGCCTCTTCAGTTCTCTAATGCCAGAGATAAACAGAAGCAACAAAGCCAGGGTGAGAGCAGGGGCTAGGTATCTGATGATGTGCCTTCCTCAGTGGAAAGTGACTGAGGCCACACTTCAATAGCAAATGATCAGGCTACAAGCCCAGCAAGTGCTCTGTACTATTAGGCAATTGCCTGTGGCCTTATTCTGTGTTTGCAGTGAAACATTATTGACTCCCAGGATTTCTTCAGAACATTGGTTCCCTTTCATGCCATCACAGCACTTGGCTCTGCTTTTCTCTGCCACCATTCAAATGCAGCTCCATTGGCTATCTGAATGCTCTTTCTCCCTTGATGTCCTAACATTTGTTCTCCCAAGCATGTGCTCTGAACCCTTTGAGTCCCAATTCTGTTGCCTAGACACCTCCTCCAGCCTCTGCCTTTTCAGATATTGCCCTCTCTCCTTCCCAAGCAGTTTTTCTGAGTACCCCTAACTCTCTCCAGGGCCTGCATTTCTTTAATCACACTCCTCCCAGTGTATGAGCTCTCTGGCCACTCCTTAGTTTTCTTTTAGTACCTTTGACTCTGTCCATCCCTTACACATCAATATTGTCCACTTTCATATGGGCCTCAGCTCTGCTTGCTGTCTTCACAAGCTTTGAGGGCATGCATAACTTCCCACAGCTAAGCCACTTTGTGTTGGTGTCTCTCAAATCTCAATACCTAGTATGGTTGCTCCTCTGCTAATTAGGGCCTTAGCTCCATTTACATATTGCCACAACAAGCTGCATTAATAACAGAAATTGCAAGTTCTACCTGTTAAAGAGTGAATTCCTCATTTTTCCTCTCTCGATATTGTCTACTCAACCTAACTCCAGTCACAATTAATAGCATCAATTGACCCAGTTGTGTTACTAGAAACCTTGTACTTATTCTACATTTTTCTCTCCCTCTTAACATTCAATCATCTCTTCTCCCTCTATGATGTCTCTTCATTTCTGGGACATTGTCTCTGTCTTAGTTTTGACTATTTCTTTCTCTGATTTATCAGCAGCTTCAGAACAAGTTTGGCTCTTTCTATCCCTAACTCCTCAAATTTCTCTTCACAATATGACAGGATTTACTTTTTCAAAACACAACTCCAATTACAGTATGCTTTATAAAGGATATGGAAGATATGACCTACTGCTTCTTTCTTTTATATCTAGCCCCAATTTCTTTTTTTATCAGATGAATCTTTATTACAAAATGCCTGAATGAAAGACAAATCATAAGTTCAAAATGTAGCTTAGTCTTATTTCACTTAATAAAGTCATAAGGGAACTAGTTGATAAACAAACCCTTAGGCCTCTCCACAACTTCGATCAGGAGCTAGGATCCACATAACCACTGTTGTAATATAATTCTAGCCTCACTTTCTATCACAAACTCAAAAGGTATTCTCTGCTGTAATCTAGCTACATTACTTGCTGAAGGCTCCATTCCCTCTCATGCCTTTTAATTATTACTTCCAATTTTGACTCTGACATGTCTTTTCTCCCCTTCTCCTATAGAACAGTCCCTTAAGACCTGATACAATCATCCCTTCTTTTTACAAGATCCACTGTCTTTCTGTGTGCACCTCTGGCATGTGTGCATATATGAATTGTACATATGTAGGTATGCATGTATAATGTGGCACTTACAATTTTGTATTATGATAGTTGGTTCACTCGTGTGTTCTTCCTACTACATCACCTTCAGGGAAGACATCTTATTCATTTCACTTTTGTATCTTCTCAGCATATAGTGAGTGTTTAATTTACAATCATTAAATTATTAAAGGTATCCCTACATCCACCATATTCCTATATGATAGGATATTTGATGAAAGTATTTCTTTATTTGTAGCAGATTTCAATTCATGGTCCTTAAGATGCTATCTTGAATTTCATGCTTACAAACTAAGAGAATTGAAGGATTATATTAAGTATAATTTCTGTACATATTAATTCTTGTATCATGGGTTATAGCAATCTCTAATACTGTTTAAATGCAACTTAAGTTAAAGCTGACATTCAATCCTTGGGGTCATAGATCCCCTTGGCAATATCTTGTCTGATCTGTTTGCCTGTCTCTGTGTTTCTGTGTCACAGGTGTATTCACCTTTTTATTGGTAGTGACAGGAAAAGAAATGATAGGAAAAGAGAAATTTTGTGACTTGTGTCAAATGTTTGATGTAAACTTACTCTTGCCTCAGCTAAATAACTATAGAGCTGAGACTATTGGAGAGAGCTGGCATGGCAGCAGCTAGAAGTCTTACCTTCTAGCTGGGTTATTTGATGTTATAAAACCAAAATACAGAGATTTGGCCTGTAGGCCTAGCAGGCACAGGTATCACCTCAGAATCTTCCTTCATCAGCAGCCATTGCAACATATCATAAGTAAGCAGTGTCACAACAAGCATATTAGCAATCTACAAGAAGGACTCATTTCCTTCTTGATGACAGGAACTCCAGCAGTGAGAGTGGGGTAGTTTTCAAATCAGGTATGGTGACACAGCAAGAAAGTGCATGCATTCTACATTTTCCATGCAAATTTCTTTTTTTTCCTTTGCAGTTTTTTTATTGTTGTTCAAGTACAGTTGTCTCCATTCCCCACCCCCCAACCACTCCACCCCACTCTAGCAATCCCCATCTCCTACCCTGATTCCACCCCCTTTGGCTTTGTCCATGTGTCCTTTAGGGTTGCTCCTGAAAATGCTTCCCTCATGCAAATTTCTGAAGGCTTCTAATATCTGAAGTATCTCACCTACAGAACTGCACTTAATTGACTAATACTTATCTTCTTATACATATCAGTAAGTACTAATAGATGCCTCAATAGGAGAAAAGCAAAGAGATAAAGATTTTTGAGTCAGAAGGATACTTAGAGATGTGACCCCAAAACCTTATTTTACAATCAGATTCAGAAGCTGATATCCACAGTGCTAAAACCATTGATCTAAAAAATGTACAAGTATCAAAGAATTTCAAACCCATATATATCTGCAAGGAACCTTTACTGGGGACTCATAATTTTAATAGAATTATTAGCATTCAGGACCTATTTCTATTTAATTTAGTGTCTCTTCAGAAGGCAATTACTATTTCTTAGATAAATTTAATGTAGACAATACTTTTCAGTGTCTTTAGTAATTTATTTTGTATTCTGGGTGAAGACTAACAGGTAGTCTTCCTTTGAGTGCTTTTTTATTCACTCTCATCACCTCTAATAATTTCTGGCCCACTGCTCTAAACACAGTGGCCCCTTAGAAATGCTTTTGCTTTCTAACTAAGCAAAACTAGAACTTTCAAACATAAGAAAGCAAAAATTCTAGATCTTACCATTCTAGATGATTTTCTACAAATGCAGACATAGGGCTGATCTGTACTGTATATGTATCATTTGCAGAATACTCAAAGAGTCCATAATAAGGGTTGAAGAGCTCCTGAGACAAAAGAAAGAAGAACTCTCTCGAAGGACCACTGTAATCCAAGCTGCAAAGAAAGCAGAAGCCCGGGAAACTATTATGAGCAGAAGGTAGGGGACCTATCTCTATCTGGGTACTAGTGTGCTCTTTCAGAGTCAGTACTAGGGAATGTCAAGAGCAGCCTTGGCTCTTTAGAATGGATCTCAATATAAGTATTAATTTGCTATAGAAAATGAGATTTAGTTATTGGTTTGGGGAAGTTGCAACTCAGATGTTTATGAATGAACACTTATGGCAATGCCCTTCAGCCTTTTTTTTCTTTTTGATTACTTAATGGATAAAACACACAGCTCACCCATTAAAAACTAGGGCTTTCTTGAGAAAGGCACAAAAGATTTCCTGAGACAATTTGCACATACATGTGTGCATATGTGTAAATTGAAAAGCTTCCAACTTCATTTTTATATGCCATCTTAGATGAGTTTGTCCTCTGTGGTTGAGATTATTTTCCATAAAATCATTGAAATTATGTAAAATATTTGGTATGTAGTTGTATATGTGTACTTCATCTTTTTACACTGACTTATATAAAGTTATTGTCTTTGAGAATGGAGTCAAATTAATTTAAAGAAACAAAGAATAATCTTTTGAACAAAGAATGCTGCAATAATTGGACTTTCACATATACAAAAGAATATACCTTTAACTTTACATCACATTATTGTATATCTGTACTTTGAGAGGAAGAGTTTTTTGATCAGATACTCAGAAGTGTACAACACCTGAAAAAGTGAAGGTACATTAGCTTAGGGCTGTATTTTTGGTTTATAATTTGACCATGTAGCTCAGACTCTAATACCTGTTAATAACCTTAGGCTTTTAAAGAACATGAACTCTAAAGTTTGACAATTCCTGGAGAAACAACCCCAGAAGGACACTATCAGAATCACCTTGGGGCAAGGCTTAGAGCCACCCTGCTTCTTCTTGAGAAAAATCAACCAAGATCCAAGGACTGATACAGCACATTAAGGTGTTTGCATAAGACTACTGGTGCCTCACCCTTCTTCTCCAACAAAGGTGATGTACAGCTTGTTTCGCTGCAGCTCTTTCCGGGAATAAGCCATCACTTGATTGAAGGTTCCCTCCAACAAATGGTCCCGACGAATAAGGAGCCTAGGAAGGAGTAGAAGCCATGTGGATTTTGAGTGGTAGCTTAACGCTCTATTGTTGGAGAGCATTCTGATAAGCAGTGAGTGCCCAGGTATCACTCCCCAGTTTCTCACAGAAGTGCATATTCCATCAGTTGAGTCCATCATGGACTTTTCTAAAATACTCTTTTTAAAACATTGATAGCACAGGACAATATGTATGCTTTTATAATTGAATACATTCTATCCTATTGGACCATTTTTTTTTTCCAAAACCATTTCCAAAAAGAATCTTTTCAGTTGGATTTTTGAGTTTGGGTTTGGCTTTTCATTATGTCAACAATTAATTCAGAAGAGGAGAAAAACACAACTCTTTACTTAGACTCCTATTACAAAGTGACAATGTTACAAAGAGTCCATGAATTTGACAAATGAGTTAAATTTGTCTGAAGAATAAGTAAAGGGACCTATATGATTTTTCCCATTTTTAAAATTTTGTTGCTGTTCAAGCACAGTTGTCTGCCTTTTCTCTCCTCAACACCAGCCATCCCCACCTCCCTCCCCTGATTCCACTACCCCTTGGTTTAGTCCATGTGTTGTTCCTTTATAGTTGTTCCTGAAAACCCTTCGCCCTTTCCCCCATTATCTCCTCCTATCTCCCCTCTGTTTATGGTCCATTTGTTCTTAATTTCAATGTGTCTGGTTATTAAATTTAGTTCAATATTCCTTGTTTTCTGAAAAGATCTACCATTGACTTTACACATGCCTTTGTCTGAAATCTACTGTTCTTTCTTTCTGGTTCTTTCCTTTCCTTTCTGTCTTCTCATCAATTTCTTAACTGCCTTTCTTCTTTCTCAATTTCACAATTTTCCCTCCTCTTTATTATAAACTTAACTGTTACCACACCATGGTATCCAGTCTCATAACTTTACAAAAGTAGAGGGAAGAAAAAGATAAGAAAATGCTGCCATATGAATTCAGTGCCAAGTACTGGAGAACTCACTTAATTTTCCCTGGACCCTGACCAAATCCTTTGGCTTCCAGTTTTCGATAGAAACTGCGGAGTTTGGCCTCAAAATCTCTCCGGTAGGGTGAAGGAGCTCTTGCACTAGCTCTCTGCAAACCTGCAGAGAGAAGTACATGGGATGAAGGTCAATACTCTTTACCAAATAACAAACACACAGAGCAGCAGTAGAGGAAGAACCAACCAGTGGCACATACTTGTGTCTTCATATTTTTCTTCTGCAATAAATTTCCCTTAATTTACATCACAACTTTAGTTACATTTATAATAGACAGAAATAATAAAATAAGGAAAAATTCTGATGTCAATAAATGTTTGTCCTCTACTTCACTCAAGTTGTACTTCTCTTAAAAATACCTTGATGAGTATATTTCTGGCTTAATTATACTTAGATAATCTAAAATAACATAAATGAAACGAGACTAAATTTTTTTAAATTTTATTATTTTTATTTTAATTGTTGTTCTTGTAGTTTTCTGTCTTTTACTCCCATTCCAGCCCACCACACCAACTCTCCCATCTCCCTCCCATTTCCAACCCCCAGGTTTGTCCATGTGTCCTTTATAACTGTTGCTCCAAACCCTTCCCCTTTTCCCCTGAAATTCTCTCCCATCTCCCCTCTGGTGACTATCAGCCTCTTCTCAATTTCACTGTCTTTGGTTATATTATGCTTGTTTGTTTGTTTTGTTAATTATGTTCCTGTTAAAGGTGAGATCATATGGTATTTGTCTTTCACTGCCTGGCTTATTTCGCTTAGCATAATGCTCTCCAGTTCCATCCATGCTGTCACAAAGGGTAGGAACTCCTTCTTTCTTTCTGCTGCATAGAATTCCATTGTGTAAATGTACCATAGGTTTTTGATCCATTCATTTACTGATGGGCAACTAGGTTGCTTCCAACACTTGGCTATTGTAAATTGTGCTGCTATGAACATTGGGGTGCATAGGTTCTTTTGGATTGGTGTTTCCGGGTCCTTAGGATATAATCCTAGCTGTGGAATTGCTGGGTCAAAAGGTATATGCATTTTTATTTTTCTTAGAAAATTCCATACTGCTTTCCATAGTGGTTGTACCAGTCTGCAATCCCACCAACAGTGCACTAGGGTCCCCTTTTCTCCACAACTTCTCCAACACTTGTTGTTTGTTGCTTTGTTTATGATGGCCATTCTGACTGGTGTGAAGTGGTGTCTCATTGTGGTTTGAATTGGCATCTCTCTGATAACTAGCAATATTGAGCATCTTTTCATGTGTCTCTGGATCCTCTGTATGTCCTCTTTGGAGAAACATCTGTTCAAGTCTTTTGCCCATTTTTGAATTGGGTTGCTTGTCTTCTTAGAGTGGAGTCATGTAGGTTCTTTGTATATTTCAGAGATTAAACCCTTGTCTGTGGTATCACTGGCAAATATGTTTTCCCATACAGTCGGTTCTCTTTTTATTTTAATATTGTTTTCTATAGCCATGCAGAAGCTTTTTATTTTGATGAGATCCCATTTGTTTATTCTTTCCTTTATATCCCTTGCTTTAGGGGACATATCAGTAAAAATGTTGCTGCGTGAAATATCTGATATTTTCCTGCCTAACTGTTCTCCTCTAGGACTTTACTGGTGTCACAGCTTATATTTACATGTTTTATCCACCTTGAATTTATTTTTTTGTATGGTGTAAGTTGCTGTTTGAGTTTCTTTTTCTTTTCTTTTCTTTCTTCTTTTTTTTTTTGCACGTAGCTGTCCAGTTCTCCCAATACCACTTGTCAAAGAGGCTATTTTTACTCCATTTTAGGTTGCTGCCCCTTTGTCAAATTTAATTGGCCATAGAGACTTGGGTTTATTTCTGGGCTCTCTGTTCTATTCCACTGGTCCATGTGCCTGTTTTTATGCCAGTACCAGGCTGTTTTGATTACAGTGGCCTTGTAATACAGTTTGGTATCAGGTATTGTGATCGCTCCTACTTGGCTCTTCTTTCTCAAAATTGCTGCTGCTATTCAGAGTTGTTTACGGTTCCATATAAACTTTTGAAGTGTTTGTTCTATGTCTGTGAAATATGCCATTGGTACTTTAATAGGTATTGCATGAATTTGTAAATTGCTTTGGGTAGTACGGACATTTTGATGATGTTGATTCTTTCAATCCATGAACATGGTATATGTTTCCATTTGTTGGTGTCTTCCTTGATTTCTTTCTTCATTGTTGTGTAGTTTTCTGCATAGAGGCCTTTTACCTCCTTGGTTTGGTTTATTCCTAGGTATTTTATTTTTCTTTTTGTTATAATAAATGGATTTTTTTCTTGATTTCTGCTTCTGTTGTTTCATTGTTGGTATACAAAAATGCCTTTGGTTTCTGGATATTGACTTTGTATACTTCTGTTTGGCCAAATTCATTTATTAGGTCGAGCAGCTTTTTGGCTGAGTCTGTAGGATTTTCTATGTACATTATCATGTAATCTGCAAACAATGATACTTTTGTTTCCTCCTTTCCAATTTGGATGCCTTTTATTTCCTTTTCTTGTCTAATCGCTGTGGCTAAGACTTCCAATACTTTATTAAATAGAAGTGGTGAAAGTGGACAACATTGCCTTGTTCCTGATCTTAGTGGAAAAGATTTTAGTTTTTGCCCATTGAGTCTGATGTTGGCTGTAGGTCTCTCATATATGGCCTTTATTATGTTGAGGAATGCCCCCTCTATTCCCACTTTGCTGTGTGCTTTTATCATAAATGGGTGCTGTACTTTATCAAATGCTTTTTCCACATCTATTGATATGATCATGTGATTTTTGTCTTTGCTTTTGTTTATGTGATGTATTACATTTACTGATTAGGAAATATTAAACCATCCTTGCATCACAGGCATCAATCCCAATTGGTCATGGTGTATGAACTTTTTAATGTATTGTTGGATGCGGTTTGCCAATATTTTGTTGAGGATTTTAGCATCTATTTTCATCAGCAATATTGGCCTGAAGTTTTCTTTCTTTGTTGTGTCTTTATGTGGCTTTGGGATTAGGATGATGCTGACTTCATAAAAAGAGTTTGGGAGTCTTTCATGATTATGAGTTTTTTCCAATAGTCTGTGAAGGGTAGGGGTTAGCTCTTCCTTAAATGCTTTGTAAAATTCTCCTGTGAAAGCATCCTGTCCAGGGCTTTGGTGTGTTGGGAGTTTTTTGATTACTGCTTCAATTTCATCTGCTGTTATTGGTCTGTTTAGGCTTTCCGCTTCTTCTTAATTGAGTTTTGGAAGATTATATTTTTTTAGAAACTTGTTCATTTCAACTAGGTTTTCAAATTTCTTGGCATACGGTTCTTCATAGTAATTTCTTTCAATCCTTTGTATTTCTGTGGTGTCAGTTGTAATCTTTCCTCTTTCATTTCTGATTGTGTTTATTTGGGTCCTCTCTCTCTTTTTCTTGATGAGCCTGCTTAATGGCTTGTCAATTTTGTTTATCTTTTCAAAGAACCAGCTCCTGGATTCATTGATCCTTAGAATTGCGGTTTTAGTCTCTATGTCATTTAATTCTGCTCTGACTGTGGGAATTTCCTTTCTTCTACTTGGTCTGGGCTGTCTTTGTTGTTGGTGGTTGAGTTCTTGTAGGCATAGGGTTAAGTTGTTTGTTTGAGATGTTTCTATCTTTTTTAGGTAGGCCTGTATTGCTATGAACTTCCCTCTGAGAATTGCCTTTGCTGTGTCCTATAAGTTTTGGGTTGTTGTGAGTTCATTTTCATTTGTTTCCAGAAACTTCTTGATTTCTTCCCTAATTTCATTCTTGACCCATTCATTGTTTAATAGCATGCTATTCCATCTCCATGATTTTGAGTGTTTTGGGTTTTTCTCCCTGGGGTTGGTTTCTAGTTTCAGTCCCTTGTGGTTGGAGAAAATGCTCAGTATGATTTCAATTTTCTTGAATTTGTTGAGGCTTGTTTTGTGTCCTGTCATGTGGTCTATCTTTGAAAATATTCAATGTGCATTTGAAAAGAATGTGTATTTAGTTTCTTTGGGATGAAGGGCTCTCTATATATCAGTTAAGTCCATTTCCTCTAGTGTGTTTTTCAATGCTACAATATCTTTGTTAATATTTTGTTTAGATCTGTCCATTTTTGCCAGTGGGGTATTGAAATCCTCTACTATAGTTGTGTTGCTGTAAATATCTTTCTTGAAGTCCCCTAATGCTTTCTTTATGTATTTAGGTGCTCCTATGTTCAGGGTATATATATTTATGATGTTTATGTGTTCTTGGATTCTTTCCTTGAGTCTTATGAAGTGACCTTCTGCATCTCTCTTTATGGCTTTTCTTTTGAAGTCTATTTTGTCTGATATGAGTATTGCTACTCCAGCTTTTTTTCCTGTCCATTTGCTTGGAAAACTTGTTTCCAGCCTTTCACTTTGAGTCTGTGTAGGTCTGTTGTCCTGAGGTGGGTCTTTGGTAAGCAGCATATGTGTGGGTCATGCTTTCTTATCCATTCAGCTATTCTATGCCTTTTGATTGGTGCATTTAATCCATTTACGTTTAAGGTTATTATTTATAGGTACCTATTTATTCCCATTTTTGTGCCTGTGTTTCTCTCTCTCTCTCTCTCTCTCTCTCTCTCTCTCTCTCTCTCTCTCTTTTCCTTCCTTCCTTTCTTTAAAGCAGTCCCTTTAGCATCTCTTGCAGAACTGGTTTGGTAGGGGTGTATTCTTCTAGACTTCCTTTGTCTGGGAAGCTCCTTATTTGGCCTTCTATCTTGATTGAAAGCCTTGCTGGGTAAAGTAATCTTGGTTGCAGGCCTTTGGTTCTCATTACTTGGAATATTTCTTGCCATTCTGTTCTGGCTTAGAGTGTTTCCATTGAGAAGTCACCTGCAAACCTTATCAGGGCTCCCTTGTATTTCACTTCCTTCCTCTCCCTTGCTGCCTTTAAGATTCTCTCTTTGTCTTGGAATTTTGCCATTTTAATTATGATGTGTCTTGAGTGGGCCTCTTTGGGTTCCTCTTGATTGGGGCTCTCTATGTTTCCTGGATTTGTATGACTTTTTCTCTCATCAAATTAGGGAAGTTTTCCATCATGACTTTTTAAAATAGGTTTTCTATCCCTTGCCCTTCTTCTTCTCCTTCTGGTATCCGTATTGTATGGATATTACTACATTTCATATTGTCTTGCATTTCTCTTAACCCCTCTTCATTCTTTCTGAGCCTCTTTTCCTTTTCTTGCTCTTTCTGGATGTTTTTTTCTAGTTGGTCCTCCAACTTGCTGATCCAATCTTCTGCTTCTGAATTCTGATTTTCATTCTTTCCATTCTGTTCTTCAGTTCAGAGATTGTGTTCTTCATTTCCTCTTGGCCCTTGTTGACAGTTTCTATTTCCTTTTTCATGTTGATATAGTTTGCAGTGAGTTCATTGTAGGTTCCCTGTAGTTTCTGGTAGCTCTTTGAGAGCTCATGGAACTTCCTGACAACCATTGCTTTGAACTCAAAATCTGATAGTTGAGTTGCCTCCATTTCATTTAGCATTCTTTCTGGGGCTTCCTCCTTTTCTTTTATTTAGGGATCGTTTCTTTGTGTTCCCATTGTTTGTGAGACTCTTCTTGTTAGCCTCAGCTTCTTGAATTGATCTGTTCTGCCTCCCTGGGTTTATCGTGTGAACTTCTGTGGTATAATACCTGTCAGATTCAGTGGTGTAGTCTCCTTTGCGTATCCTGGTATTCACAGCTTACATTGTTTCAGGTATGATCATGGTGTGTGCTCTGGGTCTTCCCCAAAGCCCCCTCCACCAGTCGCAGGGTCGCCAGTTGCAGAGCCACCTTTAGTCTAAGTCTCAGCACTGCCTCTGGTCACTCGGCCACCTCCAGTCACTGTGCCACCCCCGGTTGCAGGGACACCCTCGGTTGCAGGGGCGCCTCCGGCCCTAGTGCCACCCCTGGTCACAGAGAAGCCCCAGGTCCTGGTCCCAGGGCCACCTCAGGTTGTAGGGCTGCTCCCAGTCACAGGGCTTTCTCTGGTCTCAGGGCCTGCTCCATTTGCAGGATCTCCTCCAATCGCAGGGCCTCCTCCTGTTGTAGGACCTCCTTCAGTTGTGGGCCTCTTCCGGTTGCAGAGCTGCTACTGGTCGCGGGGCTGCCTCCGGTCGTGGGTCCTCCTTCAGTCCCCAGTCTGGGTGAGTCTCCGTTGGACTCCTGCCCAATTTAATTATCCCTCTGCTCTGGTTGGGTTTTCTTTTCTTTTTCTATATTTTTGTAGTCCCTAATCTTGGCTGTGAGAGGAGGCACAGTGCATCCAGTTATGCCTCCATCTTGGCCAGAAGTGGATTTTTGATCTGTTCTCTCATTTGGGCAATATTTTTGTGTCTCAGCACACCTATTCTATTGTAAGGGGAGGAGCCTTAGGTGTTTGTCAGGGAGGAGCAACCCACATCGCTGTGCTGTGCCACTGTATGTGGGGGAGGGGTCCAAGAGGGATTAATGCAG
Source organism: Anoura caudifer (assembly GCA_004027475.1). Taxonomy (NCBI): domain Eukaryota; kingdom Metazoa; phylum Chordata; class Mammalia; order Chiroptera; family Phyllostomidae; genus Anoura; species Anoura caudifer. Next base: position 62,382 of record PVKU01002439.1, read on the forward strand.
CCCACTCAGCTCTTGGCAGGCTTTCAGTCACTTCCCCCCCCCACCCACAAGCAAATTGGGCTCTTCTGGTGCTGATTCCCAGGTGGGTGGGTTTGTATACATTCTAGGACCCTGTGGGTCTCTCCAGTGAACTCTTCTGTGAGGCCAGGAATTTCTCCTGCTGCCTCAAGCTCCACATATTTTCTGTCAGAGGCTCTGAGTCTTTATTTCCATATGCTAGAACCCTGGGTTGTGCAGTATGTCTCGCTCTCCAGTTTTTCCTCCCAGTTTATCCACTTGGAAATGTGAAACCACCTGCTCCACCAGCCACCACCTCACCTGGTCCGTCAGCTGCTGCCTCACCTAGTCCTCCAGCTGCCACCTTGCTGTGAGTCCTCTCTGTCCAGCTACCTGACTCTGCCTCTCCTACTGGTCTGGATGAATGTCTCTTCTTTAACTCCATGGTTTTCAGACATCCATAGAGTTCTATTTTCTGTCAGTTCTGGTTGGTTTTGGTTTTTAAATTTTTTGTTGTACTTTTGGTTGTGCAAGGAGGCAGTGTATTGACCTATGCCTAAGAGGTCATCTTATACTTACTCTCCTTTCTTATAATAGTTTTAATCTCTTTACACCCTTTTTAATACCAGTTCATTCACTGTTGATAGTGAAACTGCAAGGGATACTTATTTTTACAGGTTTGTGTTTATTTCCTGGCCTTTGTGGTTTTGTTCTTTGAGCACCTGCAAAACATCATATAAGATGTGGTGGGCAGGGAACCCAAATCAACCAGCTGGATGGAAGGAACTACCAAAGAATGACCCAACAACAAGCACTACCCAATTATATCCAGAGAGCCAACGTAAATGGCATAAAGGGCATCCCAAGAACATAAAGTTCAGGAGATCAAGAAGATACATAACTGAATATCACAGATGTACTACCATAGGAGTTCACACCAGAAATTCAGGGAGTCAAAACAGATCAATTTAAGAAGCAGAAGCAAACAAGAAGACCCTCACAGTAATGGGAAAACAAAGAAACAACTCCTAATCAAAAGGGAAATAGGAATCCTCAGAAAGAGTGGTAAATTAAATAGAAGGAAGTCAACTATCAGACACTGAATTCAAAACAATGGTCATAAAGAAGCTAATGACCTCAGTGAGAGATACCAAAAACTATAGGGAAACTATGAGGAACTTACTGTAAAATATATCAGCATGGAAAAGGTCAAAGAGACAATAAATAAGAGCCAAGAGGAAATGAAGAATACAATTTCTGAACTGAAGAACACATTAGAGGAATCAAAAGCAGGCTAGAGGAAGCTGAGGATCAAACCAGCAAGCTGGAGGACAAGGCAGATGAAAACTGTTAGAAAGAGGAAGAAAAGGAAAAGAGATTCACAAAGAAGAAAAAGGCGCTAAGGGAACTGCAGGACACATGAAATGTAATAATATATGTATAATAGGGATACCAGAAACAAAGAAGAAGAGCAAGGAACAAAAAACATGTTTGAAAAGGAATGATGGAAAATTTCCCTAATTCAATCATAGAAAAAGCCACACTAGTACAGGAAGCACAGAGAGTCCCAATCAAGAGGGATCTAAAGAGGCCCAGTCTAAGACACATGATAATTAAAATGGAAAAATTCAAAAACAAATACTGAATCTTAAAGGCAATAAGGGAGAAACAGGAAGTAACATAGAAGGAGCTGTGATAAGGCTAGCACCTGATTTCTCAACAAAAACACTGCAAGGCAGAAAGGAATGGCAAGAAATATTCCAGCTCATTAAAAGCAAAGAAACCATTCTACCCATCAAGGCTCTCAAATAAATGGTAGACAAAATAAGGAGTTTCCCAGACAGAAGAAGGCTAAAAGAATAAAATTCCACCAAACCAGCATTGCATGATATGCTAAAAGGACTGCTTTAGGCAGATGAAGAAAAAGAGTGAGAGATAAGAGCACAGGTCCAAAGAGGGTAAAATAGCAATGAATAAATATCTGTCAATAAAAACCTTAAATGTGAATAGATTAAATGCTCCAATCAAAAGACATAGGGTAGCTGAATGGATGAGAAAACATACCCACACATATGCTACCTACAATAGACCCACCTCAGAATAAAAGACCTAGACAGACTGAAAATGAAGGGTTAGAAAAAATATGCCAAGCAAACAGGAAAAAGTAGCTGGAGTAGCAACAGTTATATCACACAAAATAGACTTCAAAGTGAAGTCCATAAAAGAGAAGAATCAATCAAGAAGACTTAAATATTGTAAACATATATGCACCAAATAGGAACACCCAAATATATAAGAAAAATGTTGGAGGACTTCAAGAAAGATATAGACAACAACACCATTATATTAGGTGATTTTTAAATGACACTGTCAAAAATGGATAGATCTTCAAAACAAAAACAAGGATATTGTGGAACAGAATGACACATATGTCAAGTGGACTCAGCTGATATACATAGAAACTTTCATCCCAGAGATCCAAAATAAACATTATTTTCAAATGCATGTGGAACATTTTCAGAGATAGACCACATCATAGGAGAGAAAAAATTCTCAACAATTTCAAGAAAACTGAAATTATATCAATCATTTCCTCAGACCACAAGGGCTTGAAACTAGGAAGCAACTTCAAGGAAAAAATTCAAAAACAATAAAATTCATGGGGATTGAATAGCGTGATGTTATGCAATGAATGGGTTAAGGATGAAATCAAGGAAGAAATCAAAAGGTTTCTGGAAACAAATGAAAATGAACTCACAACAGTCCAAAACTTATGGGACACAGCAAAGGCACTCCTCAGAGGGAAGTTCATAGCAATACAGGCCTACTTAACAAACAAACAAACAAACAAACAAACAAGAAACATTTCAAATAAACAACTTAATAACAACAGGATGAACAAAAACAAAGTGCAGAGTGAGTAGAAAGAAGGAAATAACTCAGATCAGAGCATAATTAAATGACATAGAGACTAAAAGAAAATTCAAAAGATCAATAAATTCATGAGTTGGTTCTTTGAAAAGATAAATAAAGTTGACAAACTTATAAGTAGATCAATCAAGAAAAAAGGGAAAAGAGCCTCAAATAAAATCAGAAATGAGAGAGGAGATATTACAACTGATACCACAGAAATGCAAAGGATTGTAAGAAATTACTAAGAAGAACTATATGCCAAGAAATTTGAAAACCTGGGTGAAATGGACAAATTTCTAAAAAAAATATAATCTTCCAAAACTGAATGAAGAAACAGAAAAGCCTGTACAGACCAATAAGAGCAGGTGAAATTGAGGCAGTAATCAGAAAAACTCCTGGCACACAAAAGCCTTATACTGTACAGTTTCAAAAGACAACTTTACAAAATAACTCTTAAGGAAGAGATAATGCCTATACTTCTCAGACTATTCCAAAAAAAAAAAAAAAAAAATCCAAGCAGAGGAAAGGCTTCCAAAATCTTTTTGTGAAGCCAGCATAATTCTTAACCCCAAACCATATAAGGACACAACAAAGTAAGAAAACTGCAGGCTAACATCAATGATGAACACAGATATTAAAACCCTCAACAAAATATTGGCAAACAGCATCCAGTGATACATTAAAAAGATCATACACAATGACTAAGTGGGATTCATCCCAGGGATTCAAGGGTGGTGTAATATTTGCAAATCAATAAACATAATATATCACATAAGAAAAGGAAAGACAAAAATCAAATGATCATATAAACAGATGTGGGAAAAAGTATTTGATAATGTACAGCACCCATTTATGATAAAAACACTTGAAGTGGGAGTACAGGAAGCATACCTCAACATCATAAAGGCCATATATGAGAAACCTACAGCCAACATCATACTCAAGAGAAAAAACTAAATGCTTCCCCATAAGATCAGGAACAAGATATGAGTGTTCACTTTCACCAGTTCTATACAAAATAGTATCACTATTCTTAGCTACCATGAGCAGAGAAGATATAGAAACAAAAGGCATCCAGATTGGAAAGAAGGAATTAAACATGTCATCCTTGGCAGATGAAATGATAGTTTACATAGAAATTCCTGTAGACTCTATAAAAAAATACTCAACCTAATAAGTGAATTTGACAAAAGAGCAGGATACAAAGTCAATATTCAGAAATCAGCAGCACTTTTATATACTGACAATGAAATATCAGGGAAAAAAATCCCATTTGATATAGCAACAGGAAAAGTAAAGTACCTAGGAATAAACCTAACCAAGGAGGTAAAAGACCTGTACTCAGAAAACTACACAACACTGAGGAAAGAAATTAAGGAAGACAAAAATAAATGGAAGCATATACTGTGTTCATGGATTGAAGAAACTAACTTCATTAAAATGTCCATAATACCATATTAACTCACCTGTAAGTGGGTCCTAATCAACAGCAACAACAACAACAGCAACAAAAACCCAAGCAATGAAAATATAACCAGAGACATTGAAATTAAGAACAAACTGACAGCAACCAGAGGGGACATGGGAGGAGATAATGGGAGGAAAAAGGAGGGAAGGGTTTTTGGGAACATCTATAAAGTACATATGAACAAAATCAAAGGGGGTAAAATCAAGGGTTGGAAGGAGGGATGGCTGGGGTAGAGGGGAGTGGTGGGGGAAAAATGGAGACAACTATACTTCAACAGCAATATAAAGGTTAAAAATATATCCATACTACCTAAAGTAATTTAGAGATTCAATGCAATTTCTGCTAAAATGTCAATAAAATATTTCACAGACCTAGAACTAACATTTCAAAAATTTGTATGGAACCATAAACAACCCCAAATAGCTGCAACAATTTTGAGAAAGAACAGAGTAGGAGGGATCACAGTATCTGACATCAAATTATATTATGAGGCCACTGTAATCAAAACATTTTGTACTGACATAAGAACAGACACATAGATCAATGGAACAGAATAGAAAGCCCAGTAATAAACCCATGTCTGTATGGTCAATTAATATTTGGCAAGGGGGGGGGCAGAAGCATGAAATAAAGTAAAAATAACCTCTTCAACAAATTGTGTTGGGCAACCCAGATGGCTACATGTAAAAAATTGAAACCCAACCACTAACTTACCCCATATACAAAAATAACTTTATGATGGCTAAAAGACTTAAATACAAGCCATGACACAATAAAAGTCCTAGAGGAGAGCATAGGCAAGAAAATCTCAGATATTCCATGCAACAATATTTTCACTGATACATCCCCGAGAGCAAGGGGTATGTAAAGGAAAGAATAAACAAATGGGACTTCATCAAAATAAAAAAAGATTTTGCATAGTTATATAAATCATTAACATAATGCAAAGGGAACCAAGTGAGTGGAAAATACATTTGCAAATGATAACTTGGACAATGGTTTGATTTCCAAATATATAAAGAACTCACACAACCCCAGACCAGGAAGAAAAACAATCCAATTAAAAAATGGGCAAAGTAATTGAATGGACACTTCTCCAAGGAGGACATACAGAGGTACCATATATGAAAGGATGGTCAGCATCACTAGCCATCAGAGAGATGCAAATTAAAATCACAATGAGATATCACTTCACACAAGTCATAATGGCCATCATAAACAAATTAACACACAGTAAGTTCTGGTGAGGTTGTGAAGAAAAGGGGACCCTAATACATTGTTGGTGGGAATGCAGACTTGTACAATCACTGTGCAAAACAGTATGGAGTTTCCTCAGAAAGCTAAAAATGGAACTGCCTTTTGGCCCAGCAATTCCACTGCTGGGATTATACACTAAGAATCTACAAACACTAATTCAAAAGAAGCTATGCACTCCAGTGTTCATAGCAGCACAATTTACACAATGGAATACCACACAGCAGAAAGAAAGAAGGAGCTCCTACCCTTCAGGACAACATGAATGGAACTGCAGAGCATTATGCTAAGTGAAGTAAACCAGGTGGTGAGAAACAAATGCCACATGATCTCACCTATAAATGGAACCTAAAACACAAATGCAACAAGTGGGCACAATATAACCAGAGACGTTGAAATAAAGAACAAACTGACAGTAACCAGAGGGAAGTGGAGAGTGGGGTAATGAATGAAGGAAGGGTTAGTGTCATCAAGGAACACATATAAAGGACCCATGAACAAAGCCAAAGTGGGGAATCATTGAGGGTGGCAGCTGGGGATGGAAAAGGGAACTGGTGGACAAAAAATGGAGACAACTGTATATGAACAACAATTAAAAAAAAAAAACCCTGGTGAATTTACACAATGAAATACTGTGCAGCAAAAAGAAGGATCTCCTACACACCATGACAGCATGGATAGAACTGTGGAGTATTATTCTTAATGAAATAAGCCAGGCAGTAAAATACACATGCCATATGATCCCACCTGTATGAGGAATCTACTGGACAAAACAAACAAATGAGCAAAATAGAACCGGAGACATGGAAACAACAAAGACACAAAAAGCAACCAGAGGGTGGAGGAATAAGGGCAGAAAGAAAGGAAAGGGACTAGACAAGGAACATGTATAAATGATCCAAGGACATGAACAACAGGTGTGGGTGTGAAAGGTGGGCTGGAAGGAGTACAGCAAAGGGGACTAATTGGGACAACTGTAACAGAAAACTAACATATATTTTTTAAAAACAATAAAAATGGAACCAATCATATGGGAAAATATATTTGTATTTGATATATCAGACAAGGTGGTCTCCAAAATATATAAAGAACTCATAAGACTCCACTTCAGGATGACAAACAATCCAATTAAAAATGGGCAAAGGACCCAAACAGACACTTCTCCAAGGGGGAAATACAGAGGGCCCAGAGACATATGAAAGAATGTTCAGCATCACTAGCTATCAGAGAGGTGCAAATTAAAACCACAATGAGATACCACTTCATCCTGGTCAGAATGGCCATCATAACCAAATCAACAAACAGCAAGTGCTGGCTAGGTTGTGTAGAAAAGGGAACTACAGTACACTGATGATGGGAATTTGGGCTGGTGCAGCCATTGTGAAAAACAGTATGGATTTTCCTTAGAAAACTAACAATGGAACTGCCTTTTGACCCAGCAATTCCACTGCTGGCATTATTCCCTAAGAATTCTGAAACACTAATTCAAAAGAAGCTATGCACCCCAATGTTCATAGCAGCACAATTTACAATAGCCAAGTGCTGGAAGCAACCTAAGTGCCCATCAGTAAATGAATGGATCAAAAAACTGTGGTACAGCCCTGGCTGGTATAGCTCAGTTGGTTGAGCGCAGGCCTGTGAACCAAAGGATCACAGTTTGATTCCCAGTCAGGGCACATGCCTGGGTTGCAGGCCAGTTCCCAGCACCACATGAGAGGCAACCACACATTGATGTTTCTTTCCCTCTCTCCTTCCCTTTCCCTCTAAAGATAAAATAAATCAAGTCTAAAAAAATAAAATAATGTTTTAAAAAATTAAAAAAATAACTGTGGTACATTTACACAATGGAATACTACACAGCAGAAAGAAAGAAGAAGCTCCTACCCATCACAGATGCATGGATAGTTCTGGATAGCATTAATCTAAGTGAAATGATTATGCCAGTGAAATACAAATACCATATGATCTCACCTATAAGTGGAACCTAATCAACAAAAAGAAACAAGCAAGGAAAGCATAACCAGATATTTTGAAATACAGAATTGACAGTAACCAGAGGGGTGGATGGCAGGGGATAATGGGAAAGGAAGGGAAAGGTCATCACAGAGCATGTATTAAGAAACCATTGACAAAGCCAAAGGGAAGAAGGATTGAGGGTGGGTTAGGCAGTGGAAAGTGGTGCTGGGAAAATGGAGACAACTATAATTGAAAAACAGTAAGAAAGAGAAAGAAAGAGAGAGAGAGAGAGAGAGAGAGAGAGAGAGAGAGAGAGAGAGAGAGAGAGAGAGAGAGAGAGAGAGAGAGAGAGAGAGAGAGAGAGAGAGAGAGAGAGAGAGAGAGAGAGAGAGAGAGAGAGAGAAAGAGAGAGAGAGAGAGAGAAAGGAAGGAAGGAAGGAAGGAAGGAAGGAAGGAAGGAAGGAAGGAAGGAAGGAAGGAAGGGAGGGAGGGTGGAAGGAAGAAGAAGAAACATGTTGGATGGGAGTAAGATGCTTGGATCAGTAATTTTAGAGACTATAATGTTGGGAAGATGACTGTGAGAAGTGGTTGAGGTGGAGGAAGAGAAGTTCACTGCCAATAAGGAAGTACAGAAACTACGAGCTAGGGAACTAAATAGGTGTCCTTGTGGGTATTGAAATCATCCTGGATGGTAGAAGAACTTGGTAAGGAGAGAGAAACATGAGACAGGTACTACAGTCTTTGACAGTGAGAAAGTGAGGAAAAGGTTGATAGATGACAGTTACTAGGAGAGGGGACACAGCTGAATGGTATAAGCAAGGAAGCACAGAGGGGACAAGCCCCATCTTTGGATCTTGTAGCACCAGAGGAGTGAGAGAACCATTATTCATCACTTCAAGTGTCTTTGGTAAATGCCAGGGTTCAGAATATAGTTAGAATTAGAATTCAAGTTAGTAGGTGCAAATATAATTTTCTGTCTAGCAGATTACAGTGTATTTTATAATATGACTTTTAATACAACTGTTATTACCACTATCCCCATGGTCATTACTATGAATTTTACAAACTACTTTGGCATAAATGTCTAAATTTCGTTATGCCTGTTGCATCTGTTGCAACAGACTTTAAATTTCATAAAAAGTCTGGAAAATAGGAATTGTAAAATATAATGTCACTGTATTTGAATTAGATAATTTAAGGTGCCAGGGTCAAAGCTAGGAGAATAAAAACAATTAAGTACTTCAACAAAATGAACTGGATGAGTGCCTGGATTCATGGCATTAGTGATATCTCCATCAGGAAAGTTGATTCCTTCTATAAAAAATATCCAAATAAGTCTCCTTTAGGAAATAACTTTCTCTTATTTTTCCATTTCCAATATGAAATCTCTCACATGTAATGATGTTAAAGTCATATCCTATTACCAAAAGTTTGGACCAAAGAGTAGAGAGGTTATAAGACTTGGACAATCTCTACAACAAAATGGCAGATCATCATGTAGACCAATAGACTCTGCTCCCCTAAAGTAAGTCACCCTGTGCACACTGGAAATGATTGTGCTAATGCTGGCTCTGACAAAGCTCCTGGTCCATCTTTTCCCAGGTCATGGCATTTCTATTACTTTGTATGTCACAGGCAGCATGCATTAGGTGTTTTCTTATCAATACCATAGTGCACTTGTTTGGAAGATATGACATCAGGGAAATACTGATTTAAAAATCAAATTTAACAATTAACAGAACTACATCTATGAGACAGTTGTGAATGACATGACATGGAAGAGACAAGCTAAAAAATAGTCTAATTTTGGAGATCTATGGCAGTATTGAGTGATGCTGAGACACCCCATTTGAGGGACAAAGCACTTTGCAAAATTTGGTTTCTCCTTGGAATTTCCTCACTGACTTTGAAAGCCAAACTTGGACTCTAATTATTGAGGTTGTGAGATAATAAATTACCAGATTTTTCTAAATAACTTCCTTTTAAAGAACTAGGTTACCACAGAGACGTGCAACTATGTAATAATGAAAACCAAGCAAGTGGAGGAAAAGTTTTCAATATCTGGTCCTGTTTGTAGGTATGGGTTTGACCTAAGTTAATTGTCTTGATGAACCCAGGAAATAATATCTTCTTTTTCAATAAAGAGTTTAATATATATTTCCACATTTGGAATTAAAAATATCTACAAAGAATTTTGTATTATGAGTAAATTCATTCTAATTCATAAAGCAAACTTTAGGGGAACCATTTCACATCATGAAGGAAAACTTTGGTATCTTCCTGGTGACATATGGTGGTCTCTACTAATCATATAATCTGGTAACTTCTTTATAACTTACCAAATGTGCTGAAATTGGTATCCATTGACATTATGAGTCGTAAGGGTGAACATTTCAGAAAGTACTCTTTCCTTTTAAATTCTTATAGAATGCATTTGGAATATAATAGCAATTTAGAGCAGGGGTCTGGCACACTTCTGTAAAGGGTTCAGGTAATAAATGTTTTAGATTTGGGGGCCATAGGGTCTATTTTGCTACTACTCAACCCTGTTATTATAGTATGATAGTTGCCATAGAAAATACTTAAATAAACATGTATGGCTGGTTTCCACTAAAATTTTGTTTATAGACACTGAAATTTGAATGTCATATAATCAATAAATGACATGAAATATTAGTTTTGTAAAAAAAGTTCAAACCACTTAAAAATGTAAAATGCATTCAAGTCTTAGGGAATTACAAAGACAGGTGGCAGGGGAAAAGGACAAGCATGCAATTGTCCCTTTTCCACCTTCATCTTGTAGAAACACAGATGACCACTTACAGGAGATACACTGCCAGATTCTCAAGTTACCTGGGGAGTTCTGAGGTGAGGAACAGGGTGAACAGCGGGGAGAGAAGGTATACCCAGGGTGGAAGGCAGTTTGCAGAGGAATATAGGACATAATCTCTTCTTCAAACAGACTGCAAAGTTAAAACAATTAAAAATAGTTCTTTCCATGAGAATGTTCATGAATTGGGGTAATTAATAGCAGTTACACTTCTCACAAAGGAAAAATAAATACATTCAGATGTAGTATTAAAAAGATAGGCAAATCCCACTCTTGCTGGTGTAGCTCAGTGAATTGAACACAGGTGTGTGAACCAAGAAGTTGCTGGTTTGATTCTCAGTCAGGGCACATGTCTGGGTTACAGACTAGGTCCCCAGTAAGGGGCATGTGAGAGGCAACCACACCTTGATGTTTCTCTCCCTCTCTTTCTCCTTCCCTTCCCCTCTCTAAATACATACATACATACATACATACATAAAATCTTTAAAGAAAATGATAGGCACATCTCAACATGCAAATCCTGTGTTATTTACTTCTCAGTGTTACTTAAAACACTAATTAATCTTACAACAAAGTCTCCATCAGGTACTATAAGGCTTCTCCAGAAAGAGTCCAGCCATTGTTAATTTAACAAGAACTGTTTGCACAATGGCGATGTAATCTGGTGGCCAAAGAAAGTGGACTGGAAGGTGCATGAATGAACAATGATGATTTAACTTTACTAGTCAGTGGGGGCAGTAGACACTATTGAGTGAGCATGTGTACTGTGTATCTGTCACATTAAAAATGACTGAGAAGAGCAATAAGTCTACATCAAATATTGCACTAAGATTGAACATTCATCCTTGAAAACTATTCATAAGGATTTTAGGGATGATGCAATGAGTGAAACACCAAAAAGGTGTGACACAAACATTTCAAAGCTAGTCAAGAATCTGTTGAAAGTGATCCACATTCTGGAAGGTATGCAACAAGAACAACTGAGAATGTTGAACCTGTACAGGCTGCCATCAACAAAGAGTTATGGCTTTTCCCAAAACTAAAATCACCTTTGAAAAGAAAGAGATTTCAGACTGTTGATGAAATTCAGGAAAGTATGACAGGGTAGCTGATGGTGATTCCAACAAAGGATATTGCAGAAAGTTTTGAACAATGGAAGAGATGCTGGGAGAACTGTACAAAGTTCCAAGGTGCCTACTTTGAAGGGGACTGAGGTGTCATTGTCCTATGTAAATGTTTATTGTGTCTTAAATCTTCTTTAACAAATGTCTCTATTTTTCATAGTACATGACTGGATACTTTCTGGACAGACCTCATATATTTAGCTCTTGTTACCTCAGCTGTAAGTGTAAAGAAGGTAATAGATAGCAGGTGGGAGCCCTACTCCAGTCATAGTCACTAGAAACCTCTAGAAGAAATAGTGAGTGTTTCTGTCATGGCTGTAGTGAAAGAGAACTGCCCAGGGTAGCTTTTCTAAATGCTTTTTGCCGAATTGCTTCAGGCTTAACCTCTTACCTCAGCAAAATAACTAGATCTGCATCACAGGACAACTTTTCAAGCCCATGATTACCCTCAGTCCGAATGTAATGAATTTTCTCCCTAGAATAATGTAGAATAGAAAAACAAGAGTTACACACCAACACATAAACTAAGGCATAAATCCTTTTCTGACCCCTTTTCCTCTTCCAATGTGGCTGAACAGTGAGGTCTTAATTAGTGTCCAGTGTATTTTAAGGCATTTTAAGTTTGTATTGCATGTTCCCATGATACTTTACAAGGAATCACCTCTCTTTGGACTCACACAGGGACAGTACCTATGGAGCAAAACAAAGGTAGTTCCTTGATTAGCTATGGCAGTCAGAAGTGGAGCTGGGCAAGGAAAGCTCCTGAAAGACTTCTGTGGGCTCATGATATCTTGGAAGTCATAGAAAAAAAGAAAAAAAAAGAATGAGGAATATCTCTTGAGAAATGTGCCTGATGAAAAATGTATTAGGCATGCTGGGCATAAAGAAATTCTGACCTCCAGAACATGTGAGTGTCCCAGGTTGGTTTCAGCATAGGCCTAAATTTCTGTTCATGAAATTACAGAAATTGACAGAAAGTACATGAAATTCTGTTTAATTACAGTTCATGCATTCTGACCCTTTTTTACAATTTCCAAATCCAACATGGCAAATTATTCCAATATGTCTATATATAAATAGCATTTATTTTGATGAAATGAATGTTATAATTGGTTTCTGTGACATTCAAATATTTGAATATTACAAACACTATAGCCAAGATTCATTCCATTGCATGCATGTTTCAAAGATTTTTTAAAAAAAAATTTCTTGAAGTGATGCAGCATAAATCTGGGATACTTAGGGATAAAGTTTTTAATTATTTAATTATTTCTTTCATTTGTATGTTGGAATCCTAAAGTTCAATGCAAGAGTGTTAGGAGGTTGAGCCTTTAGGATGTGATTAGGTCATTAGGGCAGAGCCCTCATGTATGAGATCACTGCCCCAGTTTCTTCTTCCATGTGAGAATATGAGAAGTTTGCAACCTGAAAGATGGCACTCACTCTAATTATGGTAGCACTATGACTTTGGACTTCCAGTCTCCAGACTGGGGACAGTTAAGTTTTGCTGTTTATAAGTCACACAGTTGGTAGTATGTTGCTATAGCAAGCCCAAAATGACTAAGACAGACATTCTCTACCACCAATCTTCAGAAGAATCATACCTAGTTATCATTCCTCTTGGCTCCTCACCTTCAGGTTCAAGTTGTCATCAGCTCCCATTGTTTTTCAATTCTCTATATTACCATAAGCTCCTCCCTCCCCTCCATCCATGCTGTACCATCATGCATACAAGTAGATCAATATGACAGTCTTCTACATAGCCCCCTCTGCCCTACCTTATACCTCACCTTCAGTCTAGCCATTTTCCATAGAGCAGCCCAAGTGGTCACTAAAAATGCAAATGCACCTCTCTTTCATTCCTGCTAAACACTTTTATTTACATTTATTGTTGACACTATTACAAACGTCCCCATTTCTTCCCTCCTCTTTTCCCACTTCCACTCAGCCCCTGTCCCCTCTTCCTTCTGGCCATTACCATACTGTGGTCTGTGTTTATGTGTCATCCATATATGTGTTTTGGTTAATCCCTTCACCTTCCTTCATCCATCCAGCTGTCAGTCTGTTCCATGTATCCATGCTTCTGATTCTATTTTGTTCATTATATTCCACATGTGAGAACATATGGTATTTGTGTTTCTCTGGCTTATTTCACTTAGAATAATAACCTCCAGATCTGTCAATGCTGTTGCAAAAGGTAAGATTTCCTTCTTTTTTACGACCATGTAAAAACATGTACCATTGTGCAAATATACCACAGCTTTTTAAATCCACTTGTATACTGATGGGTACTTTCTTCAGTCTTAGAATTTTCCAAGTACAGGTGTTTTATATGCTTGGTTAGATTTACTCCTAGATATTTTATTCTTTTTGTAGCAATTGTATATGTGATTGCTTAATTTCTTTTTCTGTTAGTTTGAAATTGGCATATAAAAATACAACGAATTCCTGGATATTAATTTTGGTATCCTGCTAGTTTGCTGAATTCATTTATCAGTTCTAGTAGTTTCTTGGTGGATTCTTTGAGTCTCTATGTACAGTGTCATGTCACCTGCAAATAATGACAGTTTTACTTCTTCCTTTACAATTTACATGCCTTTTATTTCTTCCTATTGTCTGATTCCTGTGGCTAGGACTTCCAGTACTATGTTGAATAAGAGAGGTGAAAGCAGGTATCCCTATTTTGTTCTTAATCTAAAGGGGAACAATTGTTATTTTTGCCAATTGTGTATGATGCTGGAAATAGATTAGTCATATATTGTTCTTTATTATATTTATGTATCTCCCTTCTAATTTCACTTTTCAGAGACTTCTTATCATATGATGGTGCTGGATTTTATCAAATGTTTTTTCTGCATCTATTGATGTGATCATGTGCTTTTATTCTCCATTTTGTTTATGTGATGTATCACATTTATTAATTTGCAAATATACCAACCTTGCATTCCTGAAATAAATCCCACTTCATCATGGTGTATGATCTTTTGGATGCATTGCTCTATTAGGTTTGCTAATATTTTGTTGACAATTTTCGTGTCTATGATCATCAGGGATATTTGCCTATAATTTTCTTTCTTTGTAGTGTCTTTGTGTGATTTTGGAATTAGGATACTGCCAGTCTCATAAAATGAGTGTAAGAAGCTTCCCTCCTCTTGAATTTTATGAAAACGTTTGAGAAGGAGAGGTATTAGTTCTTCTCGAAATGTTTGGTAAAATTCACTGGTAAAGCCTTCTGGTTGAGGGCTTTTGTTTGTTCAGAGTTTTTGATTACTGCTTCAGTTTCATTAGGTGTAATCTGTCTATTCAGATTCTCTGATTCTTCCTGACTTAGTCTTGGAATATTATGTTTCTAGGAATTTATCTATCTTGCCCATGTTATTTAGTTTGATGGCATATAGTTACTCATAATACTTTTTACAATCATTTGTATTACTTTATGGTCTTTTGTTATTTCTTTTCTTTCGTTTCTGATTTTATTTATTTGAGTCCTTTCTCTTTTTTTCTTGATGAGTATCATCAAAGGTTTGTTAACTATGTTTATCTTTTCAAATAACTAGCTTTTGGATTCATTGATCTTTTGCATCATTTTTTAGACTCCATTTCACTTATTTCTGCTCTGATCTTTATTATTTTCTTCCCTCTAATCACTTCTGGCTTTGTTGTTCTTTCTCAACTTCCTTTAATTATGAAGTTAGATTGTTTATTTAAGCTTTATCTTTTTTCTCAGATAGGCTTGTAATGTTATGAATTTCTCTCTTAAGATTGCTTTCCCAGTGTCCCACAGATTTTGGATTATTGTGTCATCATTTTCATTTGTTTCCAGGTATCTTTTGATTTCTTCCTTAATCTTGTCATTGACTAATTCATTATTTAATAGCATGTTATTAGCTTCTATGGCTTTGTGTAATTTTTTGTGTTCTTGTGATTGATTTCTAGTTTCATAGCATTGTGGTCAGACATTTGTTTGATATGATTTCAATCTTCCTAAATTTATTGAGACCTGTTTTGTGTTGTAACATTTAGTATATCTTATAAAATGTTCCATGTACACTTGAAAAGTATGTATATTTTGTTGCTTTGGGATGAAATGCTCTGTAAATATCAATTAAATCCATGTGATCTACTGTGTCACTTAAAGTCACAGTCTCCTTGTTGATTTCATGTGTGGAAAATCTATCTAATGAAGTCAATGCGGTGTTAAAATTCCAGACTACAACTGTATTTTTGTTGATCTTTTCCTTGATATCCATGAAGTTTAGCTTTACATATTTAGGTGTTATGTTGGATGTGCAAATGTTTACTAGGGTTGTATCTTTTTGTATGTTTGTTCTCTCTTTCATTATGCAATGTCCTTCTTTGTCTCTTACTATAGCCTTAGTTTCAAAGTCTATTTTGTCAGATATAAGTACAGCTACCCCAGCACCTTTCCTTTTCCACTTGCATGAAATAACTTTTTCTATCCCTCTACTTTTAGTCTGTGTGTATCTTTCTATCTGAGAAGGGAGGCAGCATATATGTGGGTCTTGTTTTCTTATCCATTCAGCTCTCCTTTGTCTTTAGGTTGAAACATTTGAGCCATGTACATTTAAGTTGATTAATTATAGATACACATTTACTACCATTTTGTTGTTAGACCATTTTCCTCTTTTTCTCTCTTTCATTTTCTTCTTCTTAAGGCAAACTCTTTAACATTATGTTGCAGTCCTAGTTTGGCGTTAAAAACTTTTTGAGCTTTTTCTCTATGGGAAGCTACTTATTTCTCCTTCAATTTTAAATGATAGCCTTGATGGATAAAGTAGCATTGGTAATAGGTCCTTGCTTTTTGTAAGCCACTTCCCTCTGGCCTGAAATGTTTTTTGTTGAGTAATCAGATGCCAATATAATTGATGCTCCCTTATAGATAACTACCTGTTTTTCTGTTTCAGTTTTTGGAATTCTCTCCTTGTCTTCAAGACTTGTCATTTTAATTATGATGTGCCTTGCTGTAGGCTCTATGGGTCCAACTTATTTGGTAGTGTTTGAGCTTCCCCTACTTTTGTGTCTCTCTCCTTCACTAGATTTGGGGATGTTTTAGTCATTATTTCTTCAGATAGGTTCACAATCCCTTGCTTGGTCTCTTCTCCTTCTGGTATTCCCATTATGTAGATGTTGTTATGCTTCATGTTGTCCAAAATGTTTCTTAAGCTGTCCTGATTTTGTTTTTTTTTTAAATTAAATTTTATTTTAATTGTTGTTCTTATACAGTCTTCTGTCTTCTACTCCCATCCCGTCCCTCCACCCCAGCCCTCCCCAGCTCCCTTCCATTTCCAACCCCCCCAGCTTTACTGATTTTGTTAAATTATTTTTTCTCTTTGCTACTTGGGTGTTTTCTTCTACCCTGTCTCCCAAATTACTGGCATGATCTTCTGCTTCATCTACCCTACTGTTTTTTCCTTCCAGTGTATTATTAATTTCAGATATTGCATTTTCTCTCTGACTTTTTTATTTTTTTGTCTTTTCTCATGTTGTTGAGTATCCTTATAATCATTACTCTAAACTCTCAATCCGATAAATTGCTTGCCTCCATTTCATCTAGTTCTTCTTCTGGATAATTCTCTTGTTCTTTCACTTAGGATCTGTCTCTTTGTCTTCCCATTTTGGCTGCTTTTTTGTTTTTCCTGCTTTAGTTGTTAAACTGATTAGTGATATAACCTGAAGCTTTAATCAACAATCTGGCTTGAACAACAGAGAATGTGACATGGTAATTACTGTGGACTGGGTTATTGCTTCCCTTCAGGCCGATGCCACTTGGAGAGGAGTGTTATGCCTGAGAAAGATGGATTCTGCAGTATGGGGACTGTCTCAGTACAGGGTTCCTGGTGGCTGTTCCTTCAGTTCTCTCCCCAGAGCCACCAACCCCAGACACTCTTAAAGCATTTCTGGTCCCCTCTGGCCTCCTTGTGCCAGAACCAAGAGTAAGTGGCTATAAAACAAATCTTATGCATTTGCCCTTTAAGAAGCTCTTTCAGTCCCCAGCTATATATCTGTGATGGAAAGAAGCCCTGCTGCTTTTCACAGCTGGGTTTTACCTGGATTCCTTTCTGACTTTGTTGTTGTAGACTGGGGCACCCAGCTTGTGGTTTACACTGAACATTTATCAGGGAGAACCCCCTGCTCACTGAAATATCCCTCTGGAACTCCCTAGAGCCCAGCCAGCCATCTTACCCTTCCTCCATACTCCCTACCAGTCTTGGTGTGGGGAAGTGGTTTCTTCTGTCTGTCCTTGGTTTAAGGTTTCTCTCCAGCTACTGTCCACTTGGTTATTCAAGATGATTTCTCTACAATTTAGTTTTAATCCCAGATTGGTAGTGGGAGGAAACTTGGGTCATTTCCACTTACTCCTTCACCATCTTGGATCAGAAAACTTTTCAATTAATATAAATCCTCCGAAAATTCCTTGGAAATTCCCTTAAATTATTATAGACTGTGAGAAAATAAAGCAACCAATGAAAAAATGACCCACATTGCTGAGTATGGTACTTCTTGTTGTGGCAAAGTAATGAAATTTGGGCAGAGCTGAATGAACATAAGTGGCAGTGATACAATGCTCATGCTGAAACTCAACTGTTCATGTTAAAGAACTTTCTTTTACTCTAAGAGTTGTTTTCTATCTTCAAATTAAAGCACCAGGTTCTGAGGGGTCAGAGTAAGTACAAAGACAAGGTCCTGCTCTAAAGAGTTTATAGAATTGTAGGGAGACATAAGTACATAATAGAATAAAAGAGATGTGGGGAAATATCTTAGAGACACAAAGAGAAAGATTAAAGAAAGGCACAAAAAATACTAAAGCCTGCCTTGATCACTGAATCTTTGCATTTGATTTGAGCCTTTAAAGCAGAATGAGATGTCTTTAGGATAGAAGCCATTCCAGAAAGGGCATAATTAGGAAAGGACACTGCATTTTTGATGGAGGTGGAAAATACCAGAAGGAATAAAAACTAGCACAAGATAGAGAGTTAGGTTAGGGTCACACTTTGGAGACCATGGAAATTGTGCTTAGAAATATTTATTTCATATGGAATAAAAGCCATGGAAGCTTTCTTGAGGGGCAGAAGTGGCACAATTTGATCTGTTACATAAAATTTAAATCTGGTTTTGATAGGGTGGTAAGATATATCTTCTAAGAAGCCCTTCAAAATTCAGGAGAGTAAGGGTGAAGATCCAAATATTGGCCATGATGGAGAGAAGTCAACAGAATGACTAGAAAGAAAAAAGTGAGGAGGTAAATATTCAGATGTGGAGATGGATACAGAAGAAGGAATTGAGATAACGGACAATGTGAAAGATGGTGGTTCTAATTTACACAGGTAAAAGCATAAGGAAAAGAGGTGTCAATGAGAGTGTGGTGGGAGGAAAGAATGGAATTGGTATATCTTGACAGGATTAATAAAGATTTGAATAGCAACAAGGTTATTTTCCAATGTTTGTGATTTATTGAGGAAGTCATGCAAAGTAGAGTTTCACAGTTTTCAGAAAGATTCAAAAGACCACCAATGGGAGGTGAGGGATTAGTGGCAGCAATTGACTGCATTCTTACCCATTTTGTCTGAACTTTTACACACATCCCCATTTAAGCATCTCAATGGTGCCTATACTGTGACCCTATTTCAGTAATGAGCAGACCAAGGGTAAAGGATTGAATAACGTGGCTTTACCGGTAGTCCCTATGCGAACAAGAATTCAAACTCCTTATATCTTCAGCTTTTGAAATTCTGAACAGAAAACTAAAGGAAAGAGGTGTTTGAATATTTTGATGAGAAAGTGAGATTTAAGTTGAGGGAATATATTCTCTTTTTATCTTTTTTCAGTCTTTGTGTATTAATAAGCAGTCATTCTATTAACATATATTGTTATTACTTGTGTATTTAGGTTTAATTCCACCACCTTATGTTGTGTGTTCCATTTTCTGTGCCTTTTCATTGTAGGTTTTCTCTCTTCTTTTGAAGAGATTAAATATTTTTATTAATTTTATTTATTTATTTATTTATTATTATTCAAATATTTTATTGTTGTTTCCATTTTCACCCCACCATGACCACCCACCTCACCCATCCCTGCCTCTCTCCCTTTCTAAACCTAACCACTTTGGCTTTATCCATGTGTCCCATACACATGTTCCTTGATGGCCCTTCCTCTATTATCTCTCCCCTTCCTTTCTGGTTACTGTCAGTTTGTTCTTTATTTCAATGTCTCTGGTTGTATTTTGCTTGCTTGTTTGTTTTGTTGATTAGCTTCCACTTATAGGTGAGATCATATGGTATTTGTCATTCACTGCCTGGCTTATTTTACTTAGCATAATGCTTTCCAAATCACTTTGTTGCTACTCCTTCTAGTTGATTCAGAGTTTCAGAGATACTTGTTCCAAAATGACCCTAACAGAAAATAGAACATATTTATATTTCAAACATAAAAATTTATATCATGCTTTACATAAATAACCTAATTAAAAGTATTTTGTTCTATTTCTGTGTTTCCTTCAAAATCAATGGAAATCATTTTAGAATCATATGAGTAATATGTAACATAATAAAATGACTGTTGCTGAATGTGACATTTCAAAGAACATTAGAAGCCCCTGGCCCCTTCATTTTGACTATTTGAGTTATAATTTAATTGCATGACAAAAAGCATCACAAGGTTCTACTGCCTGTCCATATAGGTGTTGTCCCAGTTGGAGAAATAGCTGGGGAGATCTGGGATTAGGGGTGAAGGAGAACCTCTTACCTAAGTGCACGGTTTCTTGCCAAACTTGGTTGACGGTCTTGTAGCATTTCAAAAATGTTTGGTTGGCGAAGAAATGCCACAATCTTGTCATTATATGCTGAAATAGACAAAAATGCAGAGTTGTGGTTGAATCTGTAGGCCACAAATGATTTCTCTGATGATTGGAAGAGGGCTGCTTAATACCAGAATTAATTTAGAAGTTTAAAGGGCAGGTAGCACACTCATCAAAAATGTAAGCCTTGAGGGTGTTTCCTGGGATATAATAGCAGTATTATTATTAAACAGTCACACCAAAAATCAACTAGATCTAAGTGAATCATCCTAATATGCTAGGAACTTAACTAGGTGTTAACTCATTCCTGTGTGAGTAGGTGAAAAATAAAGTAGTTTTCCTATGAGGGGAGTTCTATTCTCTTCGTTATATAACTTCTCTTGGTCATTTGCCATAGTTATTAAAGCAAAAGATTATGAATTAAAAAATATTTTTCTGAGCACTTGACCCTTATGACCTGTGTCCATGGATTGATTTCTCAGTCATGACAATGGAACTCTCCAAATCCATTCAGACTCTGTCACCTAATTTCCTTTGATACAGTGGCATGTTTTATGAAAGAGGCAACTGAATTTAGAAATGAAGACTCTGTCAATTTATCCCCATAAACACAAGGGAATGGAGGTTTAAATTAAAAATTGTACCTTACAGCAACTAAATTCATCACCTCAATTAAACTATGCTTCCTGGCTTTAACTACCAAATTTGTAAATGGAATAAAGAAGAGGAGAAGTGTGTGTCTGAAAGACAGTAGAGAAAGAGGTCAGGGATGAAAGAGGACAAAGTGAGAAAGAAGGGAAAAATAAAAAGAGGCACAGGAGAGTGGAGAATGGGAGCAAGGGATAAAGGGAAGACTGTACCATAAAAGAGGAGAAAAAACCCACAGAATCCTCAATATTAACTGATTCACAACATGGAAAATAAGATTAATTATTGGGTATCCAAGGGTTCAAAAAGCATGATACATACCCAGTGGCAATGACTCATGTTGATGCTGGATTCGAATAGCAGCTACTAGGCTGTGTACTGGCCTGGTCAACAAAGAGCCACTTCTGTTTCTAGAGACTTCTGAAGCCTAATATGAAAATAAAATTATTAACATTGGAAATGTCGTCAATTTCAAATGGTCTTTTAATACCAATTTATCAATATAATGGATTAAGATCCTGACATCCTCTAAGATTAAAAAATAATGAAATTAATATTCAAAGTGATAAAAATAAATGTGTGTATTTTAAAATTTTTGTAAAGATTTGATTACTTATTTTTATTATTTATTTATTTTTTATTGTTCAAGTACAGTTGTCTGTATTTTCACCCCAGCATCTACCCACACCCCACTCATTCCCACATCCCACCCTTGAACCTACCCTTTTGTTTTGTCCATGTGTCCTTTATCCATGTTCCTTGATGGCCCTTCCCTATTTTCCCCCGCTATCCCTCTCCCCATTCCCTTCTGCTTAGTCGGTTAGTTCTTTATTTCAATGCCTCTGGTTATCATTTGCTTGCTTATTTGTTTTGTTGATTAGGTTCCACTTATACATTGGTGGGAATGCATACTGGTGCAGCCACTATGGAAAACAGTAGGGAACTTCCAGGAAGGAAGATGGCAGCAGGGTAGGAGGAAGCACATTCCTCTTCCCCCTACACACAGGAGAAAAACCTGATCGATTTATGGCAGAACACAGCAACAGCCATCAGAAACACAGCATATTTGAAAACAGGAGATCAAAAACTGCAGTGGACATTGGAAAACCAGATGGTAAGGAGAGTACTCCAGCAACGCGGAGACCAGGGCAGGAGCTGAGATCCCGGGCCAGTGCTGGCCATAAGACTCTAGGGAGGGAACTGGGTCAACCTCTCCCTGATCAGCCAAACAAGGTCTTGGCAGCACTGGGATAAACCTGGTTGCTTGAAATCTCATAGAGAGGAGTTAAGATCTCATAACCCTGGGAGGACTTCACACTGGAGCTTGCGTGACTGTCTATGCCCATGCGCCATTGGGAACAGCTGCAAGGGGATCCATTCACACCAGCGCACCAGCAGGGGATCTGCGCTACGGTCTTTCAGTGCCCGCATGACACCAGGGACCTGCGCTGCAGTCGCTTGGTGCCTGAGCGCCATTGGGGACCTGGATGGTGACCAATCAGCAACCCCACGGCAGTCGGCACCCCTGCATGAATGGCTGGGAGATGGTAGGCACCTGCGCACCACCTGTGTGGGGGTCAATTCGTGCCCACATGACAGTTGGTGCCCGTGCATGGAAGGCTGGGAGATCATAAATGCTGGCACGAGACCACGGTAGGCACACACTGCCTCAGAAGATACATCTGAGGCCGTAACTGAGAGGCCCTGGGCTAGCTCTGAGGACAGTAGCCCAAAGATAACTGAGTGCTGAACAGGGAGAAAAGCAATACCGTCACCCTTGGCCACTACAGTCAGCAAGGCCAGAAAAACCAGCTTGGCAAGATTGATAACAGCAAGAGGTGGTGTTTTTTTTTTAATTATTTTTTCATTATTTTAATCTTTTTTACACCACAACTCCTTTTGCTTCTTGTTACTTCTTTCTTGTTTTATTCCTTCTTCCTTTCTTTCCAATCTTATCTCTACTTCCTTTCTCTTTTTTTCTTTTATTTTTCTTTAGGCTTTTCTTTCTTCTCTTTTTGTTTTATTTTCTTCTTTTTTTTGTTTTCTTCCTCTTTTCTCTTTTTAAATACCCATGAGTGAGGCAAAAACAAAACCAAACAAAACAAAAAACCATGGAGCTGTGAAAAAAACAGAGTTGGTCCCAAAGAGGGGGTATTTCAACAGCTGAGACATGGAAGCTGTGAACACCAGGATACCCAAAGGAGACAGCACCACTGAATCTCACAGGCATTCTACCACAGAAGTTCACACCATAAACCCAGGGAACCAGAACAAATCAATTTAAGGAAATGAGTCTAAAAACAAGAGCCTCAAAAACAACTGGAAGACAAAAAAAAAATGCCCAAATAAAAGAAAAGGAGGAAGCTCCAGAAAGAATGCTAAATGAAATGGAGGCAACTCAACTATCAGATTTTGAGTTCAAAGCAATGGTTGTCAGGAAGCTCCATGAGCTCTCAAAGAGCTGCCAGAAACTACAGGGAAGCTACGAGAAACTCACTGCAAACTATATCAACATAAAAAAGGAAATAGAAACTATCAACAAGGGCCACAAGGAAATGAAAAAATACAGTTTCTGAACTGAAGAACGCAGTTGAAAGAATGAAAAGCAGAATTGATGAAGCAGAAGATCAGATCAGCGAGTTGGAGGACCATGTAGAACAAAACATCCAGAAAGAGCAAGAAAAGAAAAATACACTCAGAAAGAATGGAGAGGCATTAAGAGAAATGCAAGACAATATGAAATGTAATAATATTTGTATAATAGGGATACCAGAAGAGAAGAAGAAGAACAAGGGATAGAAAACCTATTTGAAAAAGTAATGATGGGAAACTTCCCTAATTTGATGAGAGAAAAAGTCACACAAATTCAGGACACACAGAGAGTCCCAAACAAGAGTAACACAGAGAGGCCCACTTCAAGACACATCATAAATAAAATTGCAAAATTCCAAGACAAAGAGAGAGTCTTAAAGGCAGCAAGGGAGAAACAGGAAGTAACATACAAGGGAGCCCCAATAAGGATAGCAGCTGACATCTCAATGGTAATCCTCTAAGCCAGAAGTGAATGGCAAGAAATATTCCAAGTAATGAGATCCAAAGGTCTGCAACCAAGACTACTTTACCCAACAAGGATTTCAATCAAGATAGAAGGCCAAATAAGGAGCTTCCAGAAAAAAGAAGTCTAAAAGAATACATCTCTACCAAACCAATTCTGCAAGAGATACTAAAGGGAGTTCTTTAAGGAAAGGAAGGAAAAGAGAGAGGGGGGGATCACAGATACAAAACTGGCAATGAATAAGTACCTATCAATAATAACCTTAAATGTAAATGCATTAAATGCTCCAATCAAAAGGCATAGAGTAGCTGAATGAATAAAAAAGCATGACCCACACATATGCTGCCTACAAGAGACCCACCTCAGGACAAAAGACCTACACAGACTCAAAGTGAAGGGCTGGAAACAAATTTTCCGAGGAAATAGACAGGAACAAAAAGCCAGGGTAGCAATACTCATATCAGAAAAAATAGACTTCAAAAGAGCCTTAAAGAGAGACCCAGAAGGTCACTTCATAATACTCAAGGGAAGAATCCACCAGGAAGACATAAACATTGTAAATATATATGCACCTAACATAGGAGCACCTAAATACATCAAGAAAATCTTAGAGGACTTTAAGAAAGATATTGACAGCAACACAATTATAGTAGGGGATTTTAACACCAGTCAGTCAAAATGGACAGATGTTCTAAACAAAATATCAAAAAAGATATTGAGGCATTGAATGAAATTGTAGATGAAATGGACTTAACTGATATATATATAGAGCCTTTCATCCCAAAGAAACTAAATACACATTCTTTTCAAATGCACATGGAACATTCTCAAAGATAGACCACATGATAGGTCATAAAACTAACCTCATCAAATTCAAGAAAATTGAAATCATACCAAGCATTTTCTCTCACCATAAGGGACTGAAACTAGAAACCAACCCCAAAGAGAAAAACACAAAGTCCTCAAAATCATGGAGATTGAATAGCATGCTATTAAACAATTAATGGGACAAGAATAAAATTAGGGAGGAAATCAAAAAGTTTCTGGAAACAAATGAAAATGAGCTCACAATGACCCAAAACTTATGGGACACAACAAAGGCAGTCCTCAGAGGAAAGTTCATAGTGATACAGGCCTACCTAAAAAAGATAGAAACATCTCAAACAAACAACTTAACTCTACACCTATAAGAACTCAAGGAACAACAACAAAGACAGCCCAGAGTAAGTAGAAGGAAGGAAATAACTAAGATCAGAGCAGAATTAAATGATATAGAGACTAAAAGCATAATTCTAAGGATCAATGAATCCAGGAGCTGGTTCTTTGAAAAGATAAACAAAATTGACAAGCCATTAAGCAGGCTCATCAAGAGAAAAAGAGAGGACCCAAATAAACACAATCAGAAATGAAAGAGGAGAGATTACAACTGACACCACAGAAATACAAGACTGTAAGAAATTACTATGAAGAACTGTATGCCAAGAAATTTGAAAACCTAGGTGATATGGACAAACTTCTAGAAAAATATAATCTCCCAAACCTCAATGAAGAAGAAGGAGAAAACCTGAACAGATGAATAACAGCAGAGGAAATTGATGCAGCAATCAAAAAACTCCTGACACACAAAAGCCCTGGACAGGATGGTTTCACAGAATAATTCTACAAAGCATTTAAGGAAGAGCTAAACCCTATCCTTCACAAACTTTTCAAAAAAATCCAAAATGATGGAAGACTCCCAAATTCTTTTTATGAAGCCAGCATCATTCTAATCCCCAAACCAGATAAAGACACAACAAAGAAAGCAAACTTTAGGGCCATATTACTGATGAACATAAACACTAAAATTCTCTACAAAATATTGGCAAACCACATCCAACAATACATTAAAAAGATCATACACCATGACCAAGTGGGATTCATCCCAGGGATGCAAGGATGGTTCAACATTCGTGAATCAGTAAATGCAATACATCACATAAACAAAAGCGAAGACAAAAATCACATGATCATATCGACAGACACAGAAAAAGCATTTGATATGGTACAGGACCCATTTATGATAAAAACACTCATCAAAGTGGAAATTGAGGGAGCATTCTTCAACATAATAAAGGCCATATATGAGTGACCTACAGCCAACATCAATCTCAATGGGCAAAAACTAAAATCTTTTCCACTAAGATCAGGAACAACACAAGGCTGTCCACCTTCACCACTTCTATTCTATATAGTATTGGAAGTCTTAGCCACAGTGATTAGTGAAGAAAAGAAAATAAAAGGCATCCAAATTGGAAAGGAGGAAACAAAAGTATCATTGTTTGCAGATGACATGATAGTGTACACAGAAAATCCTATAGACTTGGCCAAAAAGCTTCTTGACCTAATAAATGTATTTGTCCAAACAGCCAGATACAAAGTCAATATCCAGAAATGAAAGGCATTTTTGTATACCAACAATGAAACAGCAGAAGCAGAAATCAAGAAAAAAATCCCATTCAATATAACAAAAAGAAAAATAAAATACCTAGGAATAAACCTAACCAAGGAGGTAAAAGACCTGTATGCAAAAAACTACACAACAATGAAGAAAGAAATCAAAGAAGACACAAACAAATGGAAACATATACCATGTTCATGGATCAGAAGAATTAACATCATCAAAATGTCCATACTACCCAAAGCAATTTACAGATTCAATGCAATACCTATTAAAGTACCAATGGCATATTTCACAGACATAGAACAAACACTTCAAAAATTTATATGGAACCATAAACGACCCTGAATAGCTGCAGCAACTTTGAGAAATAAGAGCAAAGTAGGAGGGATAACAATACTTGGCACCAAACTGTATTACAAGGCCACTGTAATCAAAACAGCCTGGTACTGGCACAAAAACAGGCACATGGACCAGTGGAATAGAACAGAGAGCCCAGAAATAAACCTAATTCTCTACAGTAATTAATATTTGACAATGGAGGCAGCAACATAAAATGGAGTAAATGTAGCCTCTTCAAGTGGTGTTGGGAGAACTGGACAGCTACATGCAAAAAAAAAAAATGAAATTCAAACACCAACTTACACCATACACAAAAATGAATTCAAGGTGGATAAAAGATTTAAATATAGCCATGACACCAGTAAAGTCCTAGAGGAGAACAGTTAGGCAGGAAAATCTCAGACATTTCATGCAGCAACATTTTTACTGATATGTCCCCTAAAGCAAGGGACATAAAGGAAAAATAAACAAATGAGATCTCATCAAAATAAAAAGCTTCTGCACAGCTAAAGAAAACAGTATTAAACTAAAAAGAGAACCAACTGTATGGGAAACATATTTGCCAATGATACCTCAGACAAGGGTTTAATCTGGAAAATATATTAAGAACTTACACGACTCCACTCTAAGAAGACAAGGAACCCAATTAAAAAATGGGCAAAAGACTTGAACAGACACTTCTCCAAGGAGGACATACAGAAGATCCAGAAACACATGAAAAGATGCTCGATATCGCTAGCTATCAGAGAGATGCAAATTCAAGCCACAATGAGGTACCACTTCACACCAGTCAGAATGGCCATCATAAACAAAGTGACAAACAAGTGTTGGAGAGTTTGTGGAGAAAAGGGGACCCTAGTGCATTGTTGGTGGGACTGCAGACTGGTACAAACACTATGGAAAGCAGTGTGGAATTTTCTAAGAAAACTAAAAATGGACCTACCTTCTGACCCAGCAATTCCACTGCTAAGATTATATCCTAAGAACCCTGAAACACCAATCCAAAAGAATCTATGCATCCCAATGTTCATAGCAGCACAATTTACAATAGCCAAGTGTTGGAAGCAACCTAGGTGCCCATCAGTAAATGAATGGATCAAGAAACCATGGAATTTATACAATGGAATTCTATGCAGCAGAATGAAAGAAGGAGCTCCTCCCCTTCACACCAGCATGGATGGAACTGGAGAGCATTATGCTAAGTAAAATAATCCAGGAGATGAAAGACAAATACCATATGGTCTCACCTTTAACAGGAACCTAATTAACAGAACAAACAAACAAGCATAATATAACCAAAGACAGTGATATTGATAACAAGAGAGGAGAGGGATAGGAATTTCTAGGTAAAAGGGGAAGGGTTTAGAGCAACAAATATGAAAGACACATGGACAAAAGCTGGGGGGTGGAAATCGGAGGGAGTGGGGGAGGGCTGGGGCAGTGGGCTGGGATAGGAGTAGAAGACAGAAAACTGTATAAGTACAACAATTAAAATAAAATTAAAAAATAAAGGACACATGGAGAAAACCAAGGGAGATGATGGAAGCAGGTTAGGCCGGTGAGTTTGGCAGGTTTGGGGGTCAGTAGTGGGTGGAAAATGCAGACAACTCTTATTGTACAACAATATAATAATTTAACACAAAGAAGACATAACACTTCTCAATACATATTTACAAATAAACTGGGAGAATCAAAATATATAAAGCAATTTCTAACAGAACTAGAGGTAATACCCCATTGACATCAATTGATAGGTAATCAAAACATAAAGTTTATAAGGAAATATTGACCTTAAATAATATGTTAGGCCAGGTGGACATAATCAATATTCATAGAATTTTCAATTCCAAAATTTTAGAACATCTACTCTTCACAAGTTTGCATGAAACATTTTCAGCTATAGACCATATGTTCCAGCACAAAACTATTCTCAATAAATAAAAAAGATTGAAATCATATCAAGCATATTTTTCAGTCTCAGTGGTATGGAACTGGAAGTTACTAAACATGAAAGCTAGTACAACACCAATATATGAAGGTAAATACTATGCTAGTGAAAAATTATTGGCTCATAAAAGTAAGAGATCAAAAGATGCATAGAGGCAAATCACAATGAAAATACGATGTACTAAAATTTGGGAGATTCAGGAAACTTGGTATTAAGAAGATTACAGCATTATAGGCCTATCTGAAGAACCAAGAAAAATCTGAAATAAATAATCTAGCATTAAACCTTAAAAAACTACAAAAAGGAAAAACAAATGAGCCCAAAATCAGCAGAAGGAAGGAAATAAAAATTAGAATATAAATAAATAAAATAGAGAACAAAACACAATAGAAAAAATACTTAGCATAAAGATCTGCAGGTCTATACATGCTGTCACAAAAAGTAAGAGTTCCTTCTTTTTTATGGCCACCTAGTATTCCATTGTTTAAATGTACCACAGCTTTTACCCATTCATCTACTGCCATTGGTGAAGAACAAATACTAGATGATCTCACTTATACATGCAACTAATAATCAAAATAAACTGAACAAAATAGAAACTGAGGTAGGGATACATGGAACATACCAACAGCTATTAGAGGGGAGGAAAAAGAGGGGGGACTGGTTTAAAGAAGGTGAAGTGAGTATCCAAACAACATATATGCATAACCCATAGACATAGAAAACAGTGTGCTTATGGCCAGAAAGAGTGTGAAGGCAGAGGGAGGTGAGCAAAGTGATAGAAAAATAAGGACATGTGTAATAGTGTAAACAATGAAAAGAAAAGATAATTAAGTAAGTAAGTAATAAATGAATAAAATTAATGCTAGAAAAAGCTGGTTATTTGAAAACATAAATAACTCAAAGATACAGACAACAAACAATGTGGTGATGGCCAAAAGAAAGAGGGTAGTTGAAAATGGGTGGAGGAGGGCAAAGGGGGGAATAAGAACCTCTGTATTGATGTCAACAATAAAAATAAAGGAAAATGAGTGAATGAATAAAATTGACAAACTTCTGGCTATTCTCACAAAGAAAAAGTAAGAGTCTGTAATAAACAAAATCAGAACATGAATTAAGCAGGGGTAATTGCTGGAGGGAAGTGAGGTGCTGGGCAGAGGGAGGTAAAGGGGGAAATATTGGAACAACTGTAATAGCATAATCAATAAAATACTATTAGAAATAAATAAGTAAAAAAGTAAAAGAAATGAAAGAGAAGTTACAATGAACAACACAGAAATACAAAGGATTTAAAAATATTGTAAAAGGCTATATGTCACTAAATTCAAAAACCTAGGAGAAATGGACAAAGTTTTAGAAATACATAACCTTCCCAGACTAATCAATGAAAAACAGAAAAAACTGGATGGACAGTTTCCTAGTAAGAAGATTGAAATTGAAATAAAAAACCTCTCTTCCTTCTAAAACAAATCCAGGACCAGAGGGCTTCACTAGTGTATTCTACCAAACATTCAAAGAAGATTTAATACTCCCTAACTTATTTTATGAGATCATTATTACCCTAATACCAAACTTTTATTTGCAGAAGGAAAGATTCTCTCTCTGTAAAACCCTAAAGACTCTGCCAAAAGACAATTAGAAGCAGTAAACAAGTATAGTAAATTTGCAGAATACAAAACAAATATATAAAAAGGTATTGAGTTCCTATAACAAATTATTAGGACAAGAATTGGAAAAAACACTCCACTTTCAATTGCAACAAAAGACTAAAATACCTAGGAATGAATTTAACAAAGGGAATGAAGGACCTTGTGCTGAAAATTATTAGGACATTGTTGAAAAAAATAAGACACAAAGAAATGAAAAGACATTTTATGTCGATGAGTTGGAAGAATTAACATTGTTGAAATGGCCATATTACCTAAAGAAATATATATATATATATATATATATATATATATATATATATATATATATATATATATATATATATATAATGCACTCCTCACCAAGATCCCAATGGCATTCTTCACAGATATAGAACAAAAAAGTCCTCAAATTTGTATGAAACCACAAAAGACCCTGAATGGCAAAAGGAATTCTGGGAAAAAATATCAAAGTCAGATGTAATATCCTCCCCAACTTCAGACTACATTACAAAGTTATCCTTTGTGACAGCATGGATGGAACTGGAAAGCATTGTGCTAAGTGAAATAAGCCAGGTGTTGAAAGACAAATACCATATGATCTCACCTATAGGTGGAACCTAATCAACAAAACAAACAAGCAAGCAAAATATAAACAGAAACATTGAAAATAAAGAACAAACTGACAGTAACCAGAGGGTAGAGGAGAGAGGGATAATAGGGGAAAATAGGGGAAGGTCCATGAAGGAAGACACATGGACAAAGCCAAAGGGGGAAGGTTCAAGGGGGAGAGGTGGGGATAGGTGGGGCAGAGGGCCATGGTGGGGTAAAAATAGAGACAATTGTAGTTGAACAAAAATAAAAACAATCAAAACAGACCAACAAAATAAAATTGAGAGCTCAGAAATAAAACCACACACATATGGGCAGCTAATATTTCACAAAGTATCCAGAAACATATAATGTAGAAAAAAAGACTCTTTTCAACAAATGGTATTGGGAAAACCAAAAAGCCACATGCAAAAAGAATAAACCTATACTGCTATCTGCACCATACACAAAACTTAATTATGAATGGATTAAAACTGAAAGTTTATACATGAAACAATAAAATACATTGAAGAAAAGACAGGCACTAAATCTAGGAAGCTTGGTCTCAGAGGGGTCTTTGTGAACTTGAGCCCAAAGGCAGGTGAAATCACAGAAAATAAATGGATGGGACTGCACAAAACTAATATGTTTCTGTACAGCAAAACAAACCATCAATAAAAGAAAAATGCAGCTGCCTAAATGGGAGAAGATATTTGCAAATGATATTTCTGATAAGTGAATATTGAAAACTGGATAAAAAGAACTCATAAAACTTAACAGCAAAAACCCTCCAAAATTTGAAAGAAGTGTCCTGAATAGAAACTTTTCTAAGGAACACATACTGACAGACAAAAGACATATGAAATGATGCTTAATATTACTATTGATAAGGGAAATACATATCAAAACCAGTATGAAATACCACCTCACACCTGTTACAGTGGCTGTTATCAACAAGACAAAAAATGAGTGTTGAAGAGGATGCGGAGAAAGAGGAACCCTCATATATTGCTAGTAGGAATGTAAATTGGTTCAGCCACTATGGAAAAAAGTATGGAGGTTCCTAAACAAAATTAAAAATAGGCCTAACATATGACCCAGAAATCCTTCTTCTGGGTCTCTACTTCAAAAATTTGAAAACACTAATTCATAAAGATATATGTACCTTATATTCATGGCTGTATTATTCACAATAGCTAAGAAATAGAAACAACTTTAGTGCCCTTGGATGACAGATTGGATAACGAAGTGATACATATACACAGTAGAATACTACTCAGCCATAAAAATGATGAAATATTGCCATTTACAGCAACATGGATGGATCTATAGGGTATTATGCTATGTGTAATAAGTCAGATGTAAAACTATAAGAAATGTATGATTTCACACTCATATGTGGGATATAAAATAAAAAGCAACAAATGCACAAACATAAATATACAAACAAACAAAAAACTTAACTCAGGTTACAGAAAAGAAAATGGTGGCTACAAGAAGGGAAGCATGTTCAAACACATAGGAAAAAAGGTTAGTCTTCTGGTGAGGAGCACTCAATAGAGCACACACTGTTACACTATGAAGTTGCATATCTGAAATGTATATATGTTATTAACCAATGTGTTCCCAATAAGTTTAACCAAAAAATTAAAAAAAAATTGAATCTCTCCATTCCCAGTGTATTCTTAATAAAAATATACTGAATATATTGAGAAGTATCTTCATAAATGTGTTAAAGATACATAAATAAATTCTAGATATATATTACCAGGGTAGGTATATTTATAACCCTCTTTTTCAAGAGGTAGTAATAAATGTGAAATGGACTTGCCCTTTTAAACAGCATTTATTACACTCAGCTGGCTGTTCCTTGTTTAATGACTATTATTCTATTTTTTGTGCTGGCTACTCCTCATGTGGTATACATATCCTTGCAAAATTCTGAAAGATAAGCATTATTAACCTCAGTTTACAAACAGGTAATCTGAGAATCAGAATTTTTTTTCAAACTTTTTGACATGTGATAGAACCAAGGTACTAAGCAATGCTTAACTATAAAGCACTTACTGCTCCCATATGATTAGCTTGTATCAAATATTTTGGTTTTGGTTGGTCATTCTGACAAAACTTCATGGAATAAATACCTTGGTTAGCTTTAAACTTGTATTTGTGATGATTAACTTAAATTTAATGAAACTCAAAATTTTAATAATTCTCTTAAGTTCTAGAGAATTACACTGAGTTTTCTATAATGATTCCATATATTGTTTTTCCTTAGGAACCCTTACAGAGTAAACTATCTAAACTAAGGTACTGTAATTTCCCATATTGGAGAACAGTCACCAGATACATGAGGTTTGTTATAGAGCAGTACTATTCTATAATTTTGGCAAAGTATGCCAAAATAAGTTTTAAAGCTATTTAGGAATTTTGAAGATGACTTTATGAGATATTTATAGAGCTGAAATATCCAGACAAAAATAGAGTAAATTCTCTCTTTCATACCAGTATACAATTCACTCACAGAATTCAAAACTGATGAAATCCTAGGCTACAAAGTCCAGAAATTTCAAGTAAGTCACAGCATGATGACCTAAGATTAGGTCATATGTGAAATTATTGCAGATGACAAAGTAGAACAGATTTCTTAGAGATATAATAGTTGGTTTTCCTCTGGGTCCTACTTCCATACTCCACACAGGCAAAAATAACAACTTTTCATGCAGAGTTGTGCTACCAGTTTACTATGTATATGAATTAATCCTTGAACTGTTCTGGAAATAGTTGAGATGCAGATCCATTCTTTTTCTTTCCTGGCTTTTCTCTTTGCCCATGGCTTAACTGAGTGATCAGGGAATTGATTTGGTGCCACTTTGGTGGACTTCTTACTTTTATGTTATTAGAACTCAGTTCTGTTCAGCTGGTTTAGCCAGATACCAATATTTAGAAGCTGGTACTTTTGCAGGAGCATTGGCTAATCTATATTAAGTGGTTATATTGCAAAGTGATGCAGAAAGTTTTGCTGATTGACAGTATAGACATTATTGAATCTCCATATTTCTTTTTTCCTTCATGAATTATAAAATATTTAGAGTCTTTCTGGAATTAAAATGATATGGCTATTGTCCTTGAAAGGAATTATGTTGGTCTGCTTTAATGTGTGTTTAAAATATTTCAAATGCAAAGAAGCAAGATGCCAGAGGAGGGAATGAAGCCACACTAACCTCCTCCCAGGACAAATCTGGAATTACAACTAGTGGAGAAATCACCTGGAACAAACAACTGAACGATAGTGAGAGAGAAGCCTTATAACCTCGGACAGAAATATCAGCTTCAGCACAACCTGACTAGTAAGGAGTGAAGTGGAGACTCAAGAAGGCTGGCTGGACACCCACACACAGCAGCACCAGAGAGGTAATTAAGCAACCAGCTGGATTCCCCTGAGAAGTGTGGGGTCTGAACCCTAAGTTGGGATTACCAGCCTAGAACACCAGAGCCAAAAGTACACAGATAACAACCAGCAGTGAAAAGTGGCAGGGTTTCTTTCTGCCAGAGATGGATGGCTGGAGATCCAATGAGCTGTTTAAAGGACCAACAACAAATTTTCTTTGCAGCCATTTACCCTAGGTCAAGCAAAGGCAGGGGCAGAGTGGGCTGAAGATGCCTGAGGAGAGACTGGGGATGGAGGCTTTGGAAAGAGAACAGAGAGAGTAGTCACCAGGATCCCAGATGGAGTCATCACTCATACAGCAGAGCCATCCTGCTCAGGTTGACCAATTCCCTCTGAGCAGCAGCAGCCTAAGGGGAAAAACAATAGCCCCAACCCAGGAGAGATTCTGCCCTGCCCTATAGGGTTTAAGCCTGACTGCTGAGTGTAGAGTGACTAGATTAACAACTGAAGGAGACAGCCACAAACAGTAGATACTTGGCAGTCTCTGAACAGGGTGCCTAAGGTTAGATGGGGTCAACATCTGACATCACCAGAGGCAAATCAAGAAAGAAAAAACAGAGGTTACCAAGATGAAATCCACTGTGGTCTTCTCCATGACTTGAGATATTTCCTTACTGACATAGTTTTTTAACATTCATTTCTTGTCCATCCAGTTTTCACATATTAAGTCACTAGAATTTATACTATAGTTTATCTCTTATCATTCTTACAATAATCTTAAACTCTTTACACCATTATTAATAGTGTTCATTTGGTATTGATAGTTGGATTGTGGGGAAGAATTATTTTTGCAGATATGGGTTTGTTTCCTGTCTTTTATGGTTTTCTTCTGGCAGCACCTGAACAACTGCCTACAAGATGTGGTGGGTAGAGTGACCCTCAGTCAGCCAGATGGAGGGAAGGATCAACCAAAGAATGACCCAACGCAATAAAAACCCAATAACATTGAAAGAGTAAACAAAAATGGCATAAAGGGCATCCTAAGAGCATCAAGTTCAGGGGATCAATGAAAGTGCACCACTGAATCTCACAAGTCTTCTACCAGAGAAGTTCACACCACAAACTCATGGAGTAAAAGAAGATCAATATAAGAAGAAGAATCAAGCAAATAAAGTCTCACAAATATTGGGAGGACAAAGAAACCCCTCAATTGAAAGGAAAAGAGGAATCCTCAGAAAGAGTGATAAATGAAATAGAGGCAAGTAAACCATCAGACACTGAGTTGGAAACAATGCTTATAAGGAAGCCCAATGAACTTTGTGAGAATTAGAAACAACTGCAGAGAAGCTATGAGGAACTTACTGAAAACTATACCAGCATGAAAAAGGAAACAGAAACTATCAACAAGAGCCAAGAGGAAATGAAGAATGCAATTTTTGAATTGAAGAACTCAGTAAATGGAATCAAAAGCAGGCTAGATGAAGCAAAGGATAGAATCAGTGATCTGGGAGACAAGATAGAAAAAAAACTCCCCAAAAGAGCAAGAAAAGGAAAAAAGGCTCTAAAAGAATGAAGAGGGGTTAAGGTAACTGCAGGACAAAATGAAATGTAATAATATCTGTATAACAAGGATGCCAGAGGGAGAAGAAGAGCAAATGATAGAAAATCTGTTTGAAAAAGTCATGATGGAAAACTTCTGAAATTTGATGAGAGAAAAAGTCACACAAATCCAGAATCAGAGGATCCCAAACAAGAGGAACCCAAAGAGGCCCACTCCAAGACACATCATAACTAAAATGGCAAAATTCCAAGATGAAGAGAGAATGTGAAAGGCAGCAAGGGGGAAACAGGAAGTAACATACAGGGGATCCCCAATAAGGATAGCAGCCAAATTCTTAACAGAAACACTACCAGCCAGAAGGCAATGAGAATAAATATTTCAAGTAATGAAAACCAGAGGCCTGCAACCAAGACTACTCTATCCAACAAGGCTCTCAGTTAAAATGGAAGGTAAAAAAAAGAGTTTCCCAGACACAGAAGTCTAAAAGAAAAAGCCTTCACCAAACCAGCATTATGTGATATGCTAAAGTTGACTGCTTTATAAGAAGATGAAGAAAAGGAGTTAGAGAGAGAAGAACACAGGAACAAAGAGGAGAAAATTAATAAGTACCTATCAATTAGAACCTTAAATATAAATGGATTAAATGCTCCAATCAAAAGATATAGGGTTGCTGAACAGATAAGAAAATATGGCCTGCAGATACGCTGCCCACAAGAGACCAACCTCAGAACAAAAGACCTACACAGCCTTAAAATGAAGGGTTGAAAAAAGTATTCCAAGCAAATGGACAGGAAAGAAAAGCCATGATAGCAACACACATATTAGCAGATTTTAACATCCCACTGTCAAAAATGGATAGATCTTCCAAACAAAACATGAACAAGAATACTGTGAAACTGAACAATGCATTACATCAAATGGACTTAATTGATTATGTGTGTTTGTATGTGTGTGTGTACCCTTTCATCCCAAAGAAGCAAAATACACATTCTTTTCAAATGCACAGGGAACATGTTCCAAGACAGATCACATGATAGGACATAAAACAAGCCCCAACAAATTCAAGAAAATTGAAATCATATCAAGAATTTTATCTGGCTACAAGGAACTGAAACTAAATATCAACCTGAAGGAAAAAATTAAAAAATGCTCAAATTCATGGAGATTGAATAGCATGCTATTAAACAATGAGTGGGTTAAGAATGAAATGAAGGAAGAAATCAAAAAGTTTCTGGAAACAAATGAAAATGAACTTACAACAGTCCAAAACATGTGCCACAGCAAAGGCAGTCTGGAGAGGGAAGTCTGCAACAATACAGGCTTACCTAAAAAAATATAGAAATATTTCAAATAAACAACCTAACCCTAAACCTACAAGAAATGGAGGTTTGACAACAATGAAAGTCCAGAGCAGGGGGAAGAAAGGAAATAACCTAGATCACAGCAGAATTAAATGACATAGAATGTAAAAGAACAATCCAAGGATGAATATATTCAGAAGTTGGTTCTTTGAAAAGATAGAGAAAATCAACAGCCTTTCACCAGACTCATCAAAAAAAGTGAGAAAACACAAATAGATAAAATCAGAAATGAAAGAGGAGAAAGTACAACTGATACTACAGAAATAAAAAGTAAGAAATTCATTGTAAGAAATTACAATGAAAAACTATGCCAAGAAATTTCAAAACTTGGGTGAAATGGACAAAGTTTTAGAAAAATATAATCTTTCCAAACTGGATGAAGAAGATGTAGAAAGCCTAAACAGGCTGATAAGAGATGGTGAAATAAAAGCAGGAATAAAAAAATTCCCACCTCACAAAAGCTCTAAAAAAGACATTTTCAAAGGAGAATTTTACAAAACATTTCTGGAAGAGCAAACCAGTATCCTTCACAGACGACTCCAAAAAACCAAAGATGAGAGAAGACTCCAAAGCTGCTTTTATGAGGCCTGCATCATTCTAATCCAAAAGCCGGATAAAGACACAACAAAGAAAGAAAAATTCAGGCCAATATCGCTGATGAATATAGATGCTAAAATCCTCAACAAAGTGTTGGCAAACCACATACAGCAATACGTTAAAAAGATCATACACCATGATAAAGTGTGATTCATCCCAGGGATGCAAGGATGGTACAATATTCACCAATCAATAAAAGTACTATGTCACATGAAAAACAGAAAGGACAAATCGCATGATCATATCAATACAATTGTAAAAAGCATTTGATATGGCACAGCACCCATTTATGATTTAAAAAAAAAAGCTCAGCAAAATGGGAGTAGAGGGAGCACACCTCACCATAATGAAGGCCATAAATGGAAAACCTACGCACAACTCATACTCAATGGGAAAAACTAAATCTTTCCCACTAAGATCAGGATCAAGACAAGGATGTCCACTTTCACCACTTCTATTCCACATAGTATTGGAAGTCCTAGCCATAAAAATCACACAAGACTAAGAAATAAATCCCATACAAAATGGAAAGAAGAAAGCAAAATTGTCATTGTTTACAGATGGCATGACAACATACTTAGAACACTCTATAGATTCCACCAAAGAACCACTCGACCTAATAAGTGAATTTGGCAAAACAGCAGGGTACAAAGTCAATATTTAGAAATTGAGGCATGTTTGTATACCAGTAATGAAATATCAAAAGATTAATCAGGAAAAAAATCACATTTGCTATAGCAACAAGAAAAACAAAGTACCTGGGAATAACCCTAGTGAAGGAGGTAAAAGACCTGCACTCAGAAAACTACACAACACTGAAGAAAGAAATTAAGGAAGACACAAACAAATGGACATATACACCACATTTAAGGACTGGAGGAATTAACATCAACAAAATGTCCATGCTACCAAAAGCATGTTATAGATTCACTGCAATTCCTATTAAAATACCCATAGCATATTTCACAGTTATAGAATAAACTTTTCAGAAATTTGTATGGAACTATAAATGACCCTGAATAGTCACAGCAATTTTGAGAAAGAAGAGCAGTCAGAGGAATCATGATACCTGATATCAAAGTATATTACAAGGCCACTGTAATCAAAACAGTCTGGTACTGGCATAAGAACAGACACATAGATAATGGGACAGAATAGAAAGCCCAGAAATAAACCTATTCCTCCATAGTCAATTAATATTTGACAAAGAGGCAGAAGCAGAAAATGGAATAAAAATAGCCTCTGCAACAAATGGTGTTGGGAGATCTGGAAAGCTACATACCAAAAAATGATACTGGACCACAAAATTACACAATACCTCAAAATCAAATCAAATGCATAAAAGAATTATTTATAGGTTGCAACATTACAAAGTCCTAGTGGAGAAAATATGCAGGAAAATCTCAGATATTCCAATCAGCAATATTTTCACTAATATGCCCCTAGAGCAAGGGACAGAAAGGAAAGAATAAACAAGTAGGACTTTATCAAAATATAAAGCTTCGCATAGCCAAAGAAAATATCAGCAGAATGAAAAGGGAAGCAAATGTATGGGAAAATACATTTGTCATTTATACCTTGGACAAGGGTTTGATCTCCAAAACGCGTAAAGAACTCACGTTTCTATTCCAGGAAGAAAAACAACCTAATTGAAAAATGTTCGAAGTCCTGAACAGATTCGTCTCCCAGGAGGACATACAGAGAGCCCAGAGACATACAAAAGGATGGTCAGCATCACTAGCCATCAGGGAGATTCCAAATAAAGTCACAATGAGCTATCAATTCACACCGATGAGAATGGACATCATTAACAAATCAAACAACAAGTGCTGGTGAGGATGTGGAAAAAAAGAGTACCTCAGTACACTTTTGGTGAGAATTCATCCTGTTGGGTCACTGTGGAAAACAGTATGGAATTTTCTCAGAAATGTAAAAATGGAATTGTCTTTTGACCCAGCAATTCCACTGCTGGGATTATAGCCTAAGAATCTTGAAACAGGTATTTAAAAGTGCCTATGAACCCCAATATTCATAAAGCACAATTTACAATAGCCAAGTTTTGGAAGCAACCTAAGTTCCCATCAGTAAATGAATGGATCAAAAACTCTGATATGGGAGCAAAAGACAGAAAACTGTACAAGAACAATTAAAATTAAAAAAAAAAAAAAAACCTCTGATACATATACACAATGGAATAGTACACAGCAGAAAGAAAGAAGGAGCTCCTACCCTTTTGCAACAGCATGGATGGAACTGGAGAGAATTATGCTAAGTGAAATAAGCCAGGCAGTGAAAAACAATTACCATATGATCTTACCTATAAAGGGAACCTAATCAACAACACAAACAAGCAAGCAAAATCGAGACATTGAAATAAAGAACAAACTAACAGTAACCAATGGGGATGTCAGAGAGGCTAATGGTAGAAAAGAGGTGAAGGGTCATTAAGGAACATATTTAAAAGACACATAGGGACAAAGCCAAAGGGGCATAGTATGGACAGATGAGAGGGAGGGATCAGTGTTGTGGTGAGAGGGTCATGGTGGAGGAAAATGGAGACAACTGTACTTGAGCAACAATACAAAACATTAAAAATATTAAAAAAATAAAAGCAGAAAAATATTTTTAATACTGTAAAGACAGGTTTCACAAAGACTGCTTAACTGAAGTTTATCTAAGTGAGAAATTTCAGAGAAATATTGGGAAGCACATATGATAGCAGATCTTGAAAGGGTTGGCTGTGCACTGAAATCAGGTGATGTCCTCTGTCATACCCTAAGCCAAAGTGTTTAACTGTCCATGGGTTACAACCCCTCCAAATAATAGAGCTTTGGAACAGAAAAAGACACTTGTATTCCTGGTTGCCATAGTAACTTCTTGTATTTGGGCTTTGAAATAGGAAAAGTCTAACTTCTATTTCTGGCTGTCACAGGGAATTCTTGTGTTGGAGATATGCTTAGGGAATAATGGTGCTTACTTCTTCAGGTCACCTGCTCACTGACAAAACTATGCTGCATTGAACACTTCAGAAAGGAGATGAAGCCAAGCTGCCCTGAGGGCAAATGACTGACTTATGTGTATGCCTTAAGCTCACTATGTATGACATGGAGGAAACAAAACATAGTAGAGTTAGGGCTTGTGGTTTTTCTGAGCCATAGAAACATCTGGCAAGGGTAACTGAGTTGACTGCAAAGATGTTTTCAATGGCCTACAGACAAGAGCCTGAAAAAGGAATGGTTAGAAATGTCATTCTACAGCTAGGGGCCAGGAATTAACAGGGATGAAGACAATTTCAAGTAGAGTTTGGAGGAGATTCTGAGATTCTGAGATTGGGCTAGAATTTAGGAGGCACTAGGGTTCTTGAATTGCTGAAGTGGTATTAAATGGCTTATCCTGAGGGACATCTCATATCAACTGAGTGACTTATTTGGATCTCACTGCAAACATCATGATGCTAACATTTCCTTTCCTAACTACTAATAATGACTAGAAGAATGAATTTTCCATTTAAAATCTGAATTATATTACTCATAGAATTCCCTGGCATTTGACACTTTTTATTTTAATAAGTTTCTCAGTGGTGTGTGTGAGAGAGTGAGAAAGAGAGAAACAGGGAGAGGATAGGCCCTAGTGATCAGCCTCTTCCTTGACACGCTATGACTATTCTTTCAGGACTTGGAAAAACCCATATAATAATAACTACTTTTAAGATTTCTTTTCCTGTTCATGTTGAGATAGCTTTAATCATAATTGTAAATATGAAAATTTCAAACCTTTAGCTCTGCAGACAAAAGAAAAGAGGTAGGCTAAGAAAATACTTTTAGTGACTGGTAAACAAGCTTCTCTTTCATGTCAAAATTTGCAAATGTAAACTGGTGATTTT
Organism: Anoura caudifer; assembly: GCA_004027475.1. NCBI lineage: Eukaryota > Metazoa > Chordata > Mammalia > Chiroptera > Phyllostomidae > Anoura > Anoura caudifer. Next base: position 104,199 of record PVKU01002439.1, read on the forward strand.
TTTAAAGCTGTTATTAGAATGTGCAGATTTTTGACTAAGAATTAGCTAAAAATTTCCTTAAAAATGGTGGAGACCTGATGGTAAAAAAAAAAAAAAATTAGCAAGCCCAATGTGCCAAATGATAAATTTATAGTTATTTCCCTTTTGTGTTCTAAAAATAGATTTAAAAAGTTTTGTTTGTTAATAAAACAGAAGAGAGAACTCTATGGTTGTGTTGTTCACCATATTTATAATAATAAAAAGTGGGCAAAAAATGTAATGTAGAGTAAAATGTTTGAGATAAATTATGGTAGATCCATATGATAAAGTATTATTGAGAGATTTTAATGGCATGGTACTGTAATGGTAAATTGGGGTACAGAACTATAGACCACATGCCAACTTTTTACTATATGTGCCAGGGAGTGTCTCCAGATGAGGGTAATACGCCAGATAGGGGATTTTAATTTCTTTTCCATCTGTGTATTCTACACTCATTACATATTTTTATAATTAAAAAGTTTATTTTAACAGGTGTCTGAACTTTACAATCTTCAACCCAAACCTATCAAGTGTAGATTACATGGCATCAAGAGGAAATTACCAATTTTAAAAAGCAGTGCAGAAGAGTCCAGCCAAGATGGAGGCATAGGTAGAAATGCTTTGCTTCCTCACACTATCAAAAGAAAGATAACAACAAATTTAAAAATAATAAACAGCCCTGGCTGGTGTGGCTTGGTGAATTGAGTGCCAGCCTGTGAACCAAAGGGTCACTGGTTCGATTCCCAGTCAGGGCAAATGCCTAGGTTGCCGGCCAGGTCAGGTCTCCAGTACGGGGCGTGCAAGAGGCAACCACATGTTGATGTTTTCCTCCTTTGCTTCCCATCCTTTCCTGTCTAAAATAAATTAAAAAAACAAACAAACAAACAATAAACCACCAGAAGTGCCAGAAATCAAACTGCAAGGAACTCTAACAACCAAGGAGTTAACAACCAAGGAGTTAAAAAAAAAAAACAATAAACCACCAGAAGTGCCAGAAATCAAACTGCATGGAACTCTAACAACCAAGGAGTTATTCACCCATATTGGTAGGAGGTGGGGAGTTAGTAGATGGGCAGCCAAGCAGAGAAGATGTACAGCAAGACAGATAACCACCCAGGAGAGGTGAGGCTAGCCAAGTGGGAAACTGAATACTCAAAACTAGCTGTAAAATACTGCAAGGGTTGCGATGGCAAGAGAAATTCCCAGTCTCATAGGAGAGTTTTTTGGAAAGTGGGACTAGAGCAGAGCTAGCAAGGGGCATTGTTCCCTCTCTGACCCCGACTCCTCCCCCACAGACAGTGCCACAACACAGCAAAGAGGGTTGCTCTGCTCTGGCAAATGCTTAAGGCTCTGCCCTCTTACAACATAACAGGTATGCCAAGATGAAGAAATACGGTCTAAATGAAAGAACAGATCAAAACTCCAGAAAAAGAGCTTAAGGAGAGATAGACAACCTATCTGATGCAGAGTGGAAAACACTGGTAATCAGGATGCTCACAGAGCTAACTGAACTCAGTCAAAAAATGAAGGAAGAAATGAAGGCTACCTGAAGTGAAATAAAACAAAATATACAAGGAACCAACAGTGAAAGGAAGGAGACCAGGACTTAAATCAATGAGTTGGAACAAAAAGAAGAAATAAACATCCAACTAGGATAGAATTAAGAAAAAAGACTTCAAACAAATGAGGAGACGCTTAGAAACTTATGGTATAACTTCAAGTGCTCTAACATCTGAATCATAGGGGTGCCAGGAGAAAAAAAGCAAGAAATTGAAAATTTACTTGAACAAAGAGGAAGGAAAACTTCCCCTATCTGGTGAAGGAAATAGACTTCTAGGAAGTCCAGGAAGCCCAGAAAGTCCCAAAGAAGTTGGACCCACGGAGGAACCCACAAAGGCACATCATAATTAAGTTACCCAAGATTAAAGATAAAGATAGAACCTTAAAAACAGCAAGGGGAAAGGAGACAGCAAGAGGAAAGGAGAAACAAAGGAGTGCCCATAAGACTACTAGATGATTTCTCAAAAGAAACTTTATAGGCAAAAAGGGGCTGGAAAGAGTATTTGATGTCATGAAAGGCAAGGACTTACATCCAAGATTAATCTATCCAGCAAAGCTATCATTTAGAATGGAAGGACAGATAAAGTGCTTCCCAGATAAAGTCAAGCTAAAGGAGTTCATCATCACCAAACCCTCATTATATGAAATGTTAAAGGGAATTTCCTAAGAAATAGAAGAAGATAAAAATCTATGAGCAATAAAATGAAAACAAACTCATAACTATCAACAACTGAACCTTAAAAACAAAAACAAAAACTAAGCAAACAGCTAGAACAGGAACAGAACTGGAAAAATGATCACATGGAGGGTTATCAGTGGGGAGCAGGGAAGAATTGGGTGGGGAAGGTATAGGAAATAAGAAGCATAATTTGTAGGCATAAAGTAGACAGGGGAAGCTCAAGAATAGTATAGGAAGTAGAGAAGCCAAAAAACTTATACGTACAAGCCAAGGACATGAAGTAAGGGCGGGATGCTATAGGGTGGGGGGAGTAGGGCAGAGGGGGGATACAGGGGAGAAAAAAGTTGGGGAAATGTAAAAGCATAATAAATAAATACATAAATATATAAATAAATCTACAAAAAAAGCAATGCAGAAGTTAGCCTCCCTAAAGGCAAACTTCCTAATAACTTCTTTGTGTAATTATAGCCAATGAAATGGCTTTTGTCATCAAAGAAACTTACTAAAAACAGTAACAAAGAGTGACTTGTGCTTTCAAAATGAAAATTCAGTTTGTCTTCCCCACCAGATTCTTGTCTTTTCCTGAAGTAAGTACTATTAAGCATTTTTTGTGTGTACCCTTCCAGGAATTTTCTATGACTAATGATTTTCTAACTTAATCAAGGTAAGGTAGTAAAAGAAATGAAAACCATGTGTTCTGTTATCCTTCCTCATTAATGTTAATTTATATTGCAAACTGAAATATAACCAAGATAAATGTGACCTTCAGTGATTTCCTTACTGATAGAGTGATGGGAATCCATATTTATAATTCCATATGCTCTTTTCATATTTCTACACCCAATTTCATTTGGACATTATGAGAAAAGCTAAGACCTGTTGTGTTGGTTATTGTTAAATATATTGCAGACAGATATGACACAGTATTAACATGCATGTTAATGTGTCAAACGATGATCTATTTATGCATAAAATTCTATGCTCCTGGAAACTGCTTTTAGGAAGCTGCATAAAAATTTTCAGGTGTGGTAATGGCCAATGCAAAAGGTGTTTAACAGTGTCTCTATTAACAACCTATTGTTGGAGTTTAGAGGCAAACTTTTCCCATTTAGGATACTGAATACAGAAAATAATTTTAATTTTGTTTTTACATGAAATTAATTCAAAATTAACTGCTGAGCAACACTCTGGAGAATGGCTCATGAAGATGAACAGAAAATACTGATTCCTGAGTTTGTGGTATTAGAAGCACCTATAACAAATTCCTCTTTACCCATGATATATAATACAAAATTGATGTATTTTTATATAATCAATGATTTTTCCCAAGTCTCATATTTTCATCTGCTTAACTGTCATTTCTAATTGGATATCCTGCTATTTTCATACTCATGATTAACATATCTGCAGACAAACCTGCCATATTTACTATTTGGCTGCTCATTTTATTTTTGTATTATTAATGGGTCTATGACCCAAGGCTCATTGACTCTGAGAATCACAGAGTCAAAACAGACTTTAGTTGCCATCTAGCCCCCTTGTCTTCATCTGCAGAAAAGGAAACTGATGCCTCAGGAAAAAAAAAAGAAGGCATAATAATTCACAGCTCTCAGTTTTGTGGCGAAGCCAGAGCTAGAAGTCCCAGTTAACCATTCCTCTAACCTCTCCACTCCCAATTCATATTTCCACAGGTTGTCTTGTTTTCTGTATCTTTGCCACCCTGACTTAGAGACTCATCATCTATACCTGGTCTGTGGCAATGATCTGCAATTGGCTTTTCTTTCTCAAGTCTCTTTATGCTTTAAGTCTTTCTTTGCCACAATCTTTCCTCTTCTTTGCTGTTACTGTATGCTTTTTAAAATGCTAGTTTACACAGGGTTAGGAGTTAAGAAATCTGAGCTGTATTCCTGAACTTGCTATGTGACTTGAGTTTTTGATATTTTAGTTTACTTGAATGTAAAATGCAATTCCTTGTTCTTTTCTTTGTTCAAATATAGTTGTCTCAATTTTCCCATCACCACTCCCCCGTCTCCACCCATCCACACCTCCCACCCTTGATCTTATCCTCTTTGGCTTTGTCTATGTGTAGTTAATGCATGTTCCTTGGTAACCCCTCCCCCACTTTCCCACATTATTCCCCTCTCCCCTCCTCTCAGGTTATTGTCAGTTCTTTATTTCAATGTCTCTGGTTATATTTTGCTTGCTTGCTTGTTTTGTTGATTAGGTTCCTCTTATAGGTGAGATTATAAAATATGACTCTTAACTGGAGTTGTATTACCACCTATAGGAATGTTTGGAAATACTTGGAACAGTTTTGTTCCATTGTGCTTGTTTTCATAGTGATTAATGAGATAGGGTCATTCCTGACATTTAATGTCTAGATCGAGAAAAAAAGGCCCTGCAGTATTATGGGACAATTCCACATATCAGAGAATTCTCCTCCCAAATGCCAAGTCTTCCTTTATTGTGAAACACTGGCTAAGATCTCTCAAGCTGTTTTTTACAAAAAATCATCATATTATTCCTTGAAAATTATTCAATAGCCTCAAAAAAGTTCCAACTCTTCCATGTGGCTTTCAATGCTTTACAAAAAGGAAGATAAAAAGCAAGTGGTATCTTTACAGACCTTTCTCCTTCTTTTCCTTGCATTTATTGGTGAGACATTGGTTCACAAAACCATAAATGTTTCAAGTGTACAACTGAACAAAATATCATTTTCACTACATTGTATGCCTATCACCCCCCAAAAAAGTTTCATTCCATCTACATTTTCCCCACATTTGCCATCCTCCACCTACCCACCAACTGTCTTTCTCTCTGGCTAAGATAACACTGTTGTTATATATATCCAAGGTCTTCCTGTCTCTTCATTCTTTTGTTTCTGTGATATATATAATATATAATATATATAATTAGATTGTTGTTATACATATCAACATTCTAATTCTATTCTAATACTCTTGTTTTGAATATATAAAACATGTATATATAACATAGGTGTGTACATGTTGTATTACAACATATAATATATATAAAATTATAATTTGCTTAATCCATTCACCCTCTTTCTTCTAGTCCCCCAATCCCCTCTCCCTTCTGACAGCTGTCAGTACAGACTTTTCTCAATCGTACCTCTTCTCCTTTGTTTATGCTATGTTCTCTGTTGGGTTGTCCTTTTTCTTTGAACCTAGCTAAATTTTATCAACTACTGTAGGTCTAGGTCAAGTTTCTTATTTTGAAAGACACCTTTCCTTGGCCTCTTTAAAGTTCGCTGGCACTTGTCTTTATATCTCTCCTGTCACTCATTCAATATCTCTTGTTACTTAACTCTGTGTGTATTTTTCTAATATCTCTAATATCTCTTGTTACTTAACTCTGTGTGTATTTTTCTGGCTTTTAAAAATATAATACAATCTTCTCCAGGACAGTATACTTCTTTGCATTGTACAGTGCTTGTTGAATAAAATCACATCACTGTAAATGCATTAACATTTTCTACTTACCCCTCCCTCTGTTTTTCAGAACAGGACACAGTTATGGTATTTTTTATTTTTAATGATATTTTATATTATTAATTAAAGTTTTTACAGACATTATTAGATTAAAATCATTGTTTTGTTTAATAAAAGAAAATATCAATCTGCAAGAACAATAATATACCACCGGCTTGATTAACAGTTGAATACTGTGGCTTTATGTAGGGGTTCCTTGATAATACCAAGGTCTTCCTGTCTCTTCATTCTTTAGTCTCTGTGTTCTCTTGCAGTAGGAAGAACCAGAAATTTGTTTAAAAATAGGCTATGTCTTTGTTTGATCTGATATTCTGCCTCTGAATCAGATATTTTTTTGCCTCTCAGGGTTTCTCTCTATTGCTTTTCTTAGTTTCCTCTTGTGTCAGTGCAAAGCTACTATCACAGAGAGGATGAACAGAGGGATGAGAGGGGTTTGAAAATCTGATGAGCAGAGTAAATCAGAGAGTGGATAAATTAGGAAAAATAGAGATGGCTGATGCAATTTTATGCCCATTCATCTTTATATGTTAAGTCTGTCTTGGATGATGCAAGTGGCATTTTGTCATTAATGTTGATATGCAATGAAACTGTGCTTGGGTTATTCAATCAAATCAAGTAAATGTATAAATGTTTTGAAACAGATACTCATAAGCTTAAACTTGTTCTTTCATAAAAAATTGAATATATATATAAATTTCTTATAAGTATAAGAAATCTGTATGATCGGGGGGTTCATTTTACATGGAGTAATATATATGTTTTTATTTTATTGACTGTGACTCTGTCTGTTGTGCTCAGTTTCTTTTTATCACATGTAGTTACCTTACAATAATACTGAAATTGTCTCAAAATATTAAAGACCTTGGACATTTCAAATAAACTAAAATGATATATTCCATTGACTTCCCATAAAGATCATGATGTAGCTAAAAACATCTTGCCTCTTTGCACAACCACATCAAAATTACAGCTAAACTATAGAACAACTATCACTCAGAACCATCAGAAATTGAGTTGAATGGAAGTCTGATAACTACCAAATTAAGTTAACCGTGTCCATCCAGACTGGTAGGAGAGGCAAAGATGTTAAACAGGCTGGTTCCACATTCATGTGTGGTGGATAAAAATTTGAAAGGAATATCTTGAGAGAGAGAGGTCCTAGCCCCACATCAGGTCTCAGAGCTCAGGATTCCAGTGTCAGGAAGCTAAGTTCCCATAACTTATGGCTGCAAAAACCAGTGGGGATTGAGTCAGTGCAAGAAAGTTCTGAAGTCTCAAGCAGTTCCTCTTTAAGAACACACATACTGACTTACTCAGACTCATGCCTTCTAAGCTCTATCACTGGGGTAGCAGCTTGAAAGGCACCAGTAGTATACAAGGAGAAACTAAGCATCTGGCATCAAGCCGAGAACTGGGGGACAGCTTTCTCTCAGGCAGAAAGGTGGGCAGAGGTCATTGTCCCTTTTCTGAACCCTCCCCCGACAAAGCCACAGAGCCAGTAGGTAGGTACTCTATCTAAGACTCCATCAACCTGGCTAACACCGCTTGCCCTAACCTGGAGATCCCCTGAGACTCCATATCATCCAACTTATGGCCCACTCAAGCTGTTAACAATGGCTTTTCCATATGAATGACTGGTCTCAGCTCATGCTTCACAACTTCCTAAATCCTCTCAAACAAGCAAGAGCCAGCATCAGTGAGCCCCCAGCCCCCATATCTCTTTCTAAGTGGTCCCAGATCTGGCACTAGCAGCAGCCAGACTAGATTCATAACTTGGCTTCAACTAGGAATCTCCAAACCAAGTAGAAGTAACAGCCATCCCAGGCTGCTTTATAGCAGGGTGGCCTTGGGCAGAATCCAGGTCAGGGCTGACCTTTGCCTGAACCACCCAGAAAACTCTAGAGCTTGTACATCTAGGAGACAACTACAGACCATGTCAGAGCACCACCACCCTGTCCTTGCAGAGCAGATACTTCATAGAGGGAGGAGGTTGGTGGTCAGTGGTCACAGATAGTCCTTGTAGCTGACTGACCTGCATAAATCCTTTCCATTTATCTGCTAAAAACAATCAAGGTTCAAGGGTGTACTCAGCCCAAACAAATGGTACTCCTCACATACCCAGGTTGAGTGATAAGGGAGGCTCTGCCACTAGACCTCATAGGACATCTACTACATTAGGCCATGCTACCAAGACAGGAGTCATAGCAGCTCTACCTAATACATAGAAACAAACACAGGGAGACTGCCAAAATGTGGAGACAAAGAATTGTGGTCCAAATGAAAGAACATATCAAAACTTCAGATAAAAGAACTAAATAAAATGGAGATAAGCAATCTATCAGATGAAGAGTTCAAAAAATTCGTTATAGGTATGCTCAAGGAACTTAGTGAGGACCTCAACATCATAAAAAAAGATACAGTCAGAAACTAAGGATACACTAATTGAAAAAAAGAAAAATTTACAGGGACATAACAGTAGAATGGATAAAGCTGAGCATCAAATAAAAAATTTGGAACATGTGGAAATAAAAAACAACCAATCAGATCAACAAGAAGGGAAAAGAATCCCCCCCAAAATGGGGATAGTGTATGCAGTCTCTGGCACAACTTCAAACATTTCAACATTAACTTCATAAGGTGCCAGAAGGAGAGGAGAAACAGCAAGAAACTGGAAATCTATTTGAAAAAAAAAAAACGAAAGAAAACTTCCCTAATTTAGTGGAGAAAATAGACATGCACATTCAGGGAGCACAGAATATCCTAAACAAGATATATGCAAAGAGGTCCACTCTAAGACATACCATAATGACAATGCCAAAGGTTAGAGATAAAGAGAATCTTAAAAACAGCCAAAGATAAAGTATTTAGTTACCTATAGGAGAGTTCCCATAAGACCATCAGCTGATTTATCAAAATAAACTGCAGAATAAAAGGGCAAGAAATATTCAAAGTCATGAAAAGCAGGGATCTACAGCTAAGATTGCTTGACCCAGCAAAGATATCATTTGAAATTAAAGGGCAGATAAAGAGCTTTCCAGACAAGAAAAAAACAACAACAAAGGAGTTCATCATCAGCAAACCATTATTATATAAAATGTTAAAGGGACTTATGTAAGAAAAAAAAGAAAATCAAATTATGAATAATAAAATGTAAATATCTATCTATCTATCTATCTATCTATCTATCTATCTATCTATCTATCTATCTATCTATCTATCTACAAATGGACCTAACAAATGAACCTAAAAAACAAGCAAAGCAAAAAAAAAAAAAAAAAAAAAAAAAAAAAAAAAAAAAAAAAAAAAAAAAAAAAAAAAAAAAAAAAAAAAAAAAAAAAAAAAAAAAAAAAAAAAAAAAAAAAAAAAAAAAAAAAAAAAAAAAAAAGAACAGAGACAAAATCGTGGTTATAGAGAGCATTTTGATGGTTGCCAGATGGTAGGGGTGTGTGAGTGAATAGATGAAGAGGTGAGGGGATTAAGAAGTACAAATAGGTAGTTACAGAATAGTCATGGGGATGCAAGTATAGTATAGGAAATGGGATAGCCAAAGAACTTATATGCATGACCTGTGGACATGAACAATGGGTGGTAATTGTCTGAACGAGTAGGGGGGCTGGGTGGAAGGGAGACAAAGGTGGAAAAATTGGGACAGTTGTAACAGCATAATCAATAAAATGTAATAAAAATAAAAAGATCAATCAATATAAATAAATAAGAATTATTTAGAAATTAATAAATAAAATAAAATTACATATTTCAAGCTAGTGCAGGATTTTGAATTTGTACAGTACCATCTCAAGGCAACATGTATATTACTTTCTTTTTTAAAATATTTTATTTCTTTATTTGAGGTGAAGGGAGGGAGAAAAAGAGGAGAGAAACATTGGTACAAAAGATCTTTCCTCTTGCATGCCCCCAACCGGGGATCTGGCCTGTAATCCAGGCATGTGCCATGACTGGGAATGGAACTGGTGACCTTTTTGGCTCACAGGCTGCACTCAGTCCACTGAGCCACACCAGCCAGGGAAGGTATTTTCTGAAGTGTTATAAAAATGCAACTAGACAAGGGGGCTTTATATATTAAGCTGGAAAGTTGGAAAATTGCACTTTGTAGCCTGTGAATTTGTTTCTTACTGATTGTCTGGTATCAAGAGGGTCCTGACACCAACATAACACTTGCAGATGTGTACTCCGTTTCAGCTTGGTCACATACACATTTTATGTATATACAGAAAGAATTAATATACTTTCAGTATTATCCTAAAGCAGTAATATCTAAGAAGACCCCATGAAAAAAATCAATTTATCACACTGTCATTAAAACGGAAGTACCCTTGGTTGGAAATACTTGTGTCTCTCAGAGTACATAGATAATTCATCCAAAGTATAGTAAAGAATTTTTTGTACACTACACTTTGTTTAAAACAAGTGCTGATACACCAACAATTGACTCTTTGAGACTTATGCCTGCTATCTGGAGGCTTTTAGGTAAATTTTAACTTTCCCCATTTCTCCTAAGGTGTACACCATGATCCTCCCTAAAATGACTGTCTGAGGGGGCCAAATACATACTTCTTTTCTTACTAAACCACTTTTTTTCATTTTTTTACCTCACTAATAATCTACCTTTAAAAGCTGTTTTATGGGAAATGGTTCTCAGTCCCCTCATCTCTTAAGATCCTGGTGGTTTTTAAAATAAGATGCTAGAGATACTTGGAAAATGTTAGGAAATAAAAAAGGATTTACTAATAATATTCTCAGGAACTGATTGAAAATAGAAAAGAATTATGTTTTGAGTTTTGGTTTGAGAATGGATGAAAAAGAGTATGGGATATATACACAGTATTTCAGAAAAGCAATGAATTTGAACTTAAGAAATGTGGCAGCTTTTCATGGTTCAGTAGTGTGTAACCACAAGTAATAAAACAAGATATAAACCAGAACAGCATGTTGTAGGATGGGAACAGAGTAATTCTGGTGTGTAGTTGATTTCCTCAGTTTTTAGTCCATGTATACATTATAAAAGTCTTCTCCAGGATCTACGGAGAGGTGTAAGTTTAAAGCCAGGCCTATGCTGCATAACAGTTCCATCATCTATTAAGAATACACATGTGACCAGTATTTTATGAAGCACCATTCCAGTCATAAGGGTAAGAATCTCATTTCATTGCCTTTTACACTATCCTTAAATTGGGCAATTTTCACTAGAGGTGATTGTGTAGAACCAAAATAGAAGGCAGAAGTAAGACAATCTGAAGATGGGTCTAGAAAGTTAAATGAGTGTCTTCTAGTCATCACTTATTTTACAGAGAAGTATGGGATATGGTTCAGCTCCCTGAGGAACAGGAAACCTTAGATCTCAGCCACTAAGAAATAGTTCTTACTCCACAAGAATAGGCAGAGCTTGTGGATCTGTGAACTGTGTAGGGGAAATGGGTGGTGTTACCTCTCCAGCACTGTAACTTCGGAGCCTCTGGAGGTGCTGTCGGTGGGTCAGATGATTGGGAAGATGACCATTCTGAAGAGGGATTCGGGGGTCAATGAAAGTGGTAGCTCGACTATTGTGGTCCACGAAAAAAGACTGCAGAGAGACCAGTAAAAAAAGGCACATTGTGAGAATGAGCCAGAATGAAGTGAATAATATGAGGGGCACAGGTATTATGTTTATTTGTCTATCTTTTTTATATACTCAAAATTAGATGGAAAACTCGGGCACTGTGCACCTGTTTGCTCAGTAGTTGAATGAAGCAATAACAGTCACTAACACTTTATATTGTGGAGTTATAGAGTAGTAATCATAACACTTTATTTGATGTGCAAAATAAGATAGAGTCTTTGATGGATAAATAATAATGATGTTTAAGAAGGTCTAAAGAATTTTATTTATTAAGTGTTTTATAATGATTATAGAATTAACAGTCCCATTGAGAATAAAATTTAGAAGAATAAAATAGTAAAATGAAAACAACCAATATCATTCCAAATATCATAATCTAAAGGCAATCAACAATATATTCTTGTGATTTTTTCAGTTTTTTTCTTTTCCTATGCAAATACAAAAGTACATAAATATATACATAGTTTTCCATGTCAACATCCACAATTTTGTTATAAAAATTTTGCCTATTACTTTATGAGCATTTCAATAATTTATTAAATATTCTTTTAACACCAAATTTTAAAAAGCACATAGTATTCAGTTTGATGGGTGAATAATGACTACATTCAGTACTCTAAAAATACAAATGGAATATTTTACAAATCCAGAAAAAAAATCCAAAAATTTAAATGCAACAATGAAAGACCATGAATAGCCTTGGCAATCTTGAGAAAGAAGAGTAAAGTTGGAAGTATCATACTAGCTGATATTAAACTATACTTCAAGATTATAGAAATGAAAGGAGCATGATACCATCATAAACACACACACATAGATACATGGAAAAGAATAAAGAGCCCAGAAATAAATCTATACAGTCATTTTACATATGACAAAAGAGGCAAAAATATACAATAGAATAATGATAGCCTCTTCAATAAATGGTGTTGAGAAAATTGTACATACTTTAGATACTTGAAAAAATGAAACTAGACCACCTAATAAATTCAAAATGGATTAAAGACTTAAATGTGAGACTTGTAAACATAAAATTCCTATGTAAAACATAGGCAGTACAATCTCTGACACTTGTTTTAGGACTATTTTTTCTCATATACCTCCTTGGGCATGGAGAAAAGAAAATAAAACAAACAAACAAACAAACGAGACTATATCAAAGTAAAAGTTTTTTGTGCAGCCAAGAAAACAATAAACAAAATGAAAAGCAGCCAAAATCCTCATCAATAGATGAGTGGATTTTAAAAAGCCATTGTACATTTATACAATGGGATACTACTTGGCCATAAAAAAAGAAGGAAACCTTACCATTTGCAACAACATGGATGGACCTGGAGAGCATTATGCTAAGTGAGCAAACCAGACAAAGACAAGCTTAATATGATTTCACTTGTATGTGGAGTTTAATGAACAAAATGAACAAACAAGCAAAATAGTGACAGACTCACAGGACTGGGTTACAGGATGAAGGGATTAAACCTAAAATTAAAAAAGGAGAAAAAAAGCCAAAAAACCAAAAAAAGTGGTTAAAATAGGGGAACCCCCCTACTAAATGGGAGAAGATATTTGCCAATGATACATCTGATACATGGTTAATGTCCAAAATTTATAAAGAACTGATACAACTCAACAGCAAAAATTACTAAAAAATTCACTTAAAAATTGACAGAGGATCTCAGTCAATCCACTTCTTGAAGAAGACATACAGAAGACCAATAGATATATGAACAGATGTTTAACATCACTAATCATTTGAGTAATGGAAAATAAAACCACAATAAATTCTACCTTACAAATATCAGAATGGTTATTATCAATAAATCCACAAATGATATGTTGGTTAGGATGTGGAGAAAAGGGAAGCCTCATATACTGTTGGTGGGAATCCAGGCAGGTGCAGCCACTATGGAAAACAGTATGGATGTTTCTTAAAAATTAAAATGGAACTGCCAACATAGAAGATGGCAGTGGAAGAGGTGGAAAGTATGCTTACCCTCTGCCATGATCAAACAAGAATTGCAACTAAAATATAGAACAATTAACCTGAAAAAATATCTGAATACTAACAGAACAGAAATCTTATAACCAAGGATATTCAGAAGAAGCTACATAGAGACAGGTAGGAAGGGCAGAGACACAAAAAGGACTGGCACATTCCAATGGGTAGTGACTGAGATTCTGGTGGGATATCTTAGTTTTTCAGGTTTTTCCTGAGAAGTGTGAGGATCTTAACTTCTTGCCTGGCTCACCAGCCTAGAGAGCCATGGTCAGGAAAAGGTTCCCACATGACATCTGCCTATGAAAAGAAGTGGGGATTCTGTCCACCAGGAAGAGACACAAGAGATTTATTAAAAGGCCAGTGCAAAAAAGCTTGTTCACAGCCACTCACTCTGGTCTCTGGCAGAGAGAAGATGGAATGAACTAAAATCATGTGAGAAGAGACTAGGGATTGTGGCTCTGAGGAGAAAGAGGAAGGAACAGCTGCCTGGATCCCTGTGCTGAGTCCCTCACCCATACCACAGATTCAATCTTTCTTGGTTGGAACACTCCTCTCCTTATGGCATCAACCTGGAGGAGGGTAAGAGTATTGCCCTCTGAACTCCATGTTGTTCCTCCCTACAGAGCTTGTGTCCTGCTGAGGAGTTAGCTGTCTGTTCTGGAGTGAGCAGGTCTTTCCATTCTCAGCAGGGTTCAGTGACTGACTTGTGAAGCTTTGCAGCAGCATCCATTTCAACCCTCTTTTCCATGAACTTGAGTGGTTGTGTCTCCCCTGAATGAGGGATCTTCTAGCCCTAGCTTCTGGGCTCCTGGAAACTCCATCCTTCTGTCTCCTGGTAGATTCACCCTGCTGAGCTATATAGCTCTCAGAAGAATCTGGACAGACTGAGTTGTGTAGCCCAAAGACTGGGACCATTTTTTTCCTCCCAAGCCAGACTGGTGCAGAGCCTTCTCTTCATATGGACAAATATGCTGTTTGAGCCAAATAAACTCTGCTGACTGCACTCTGACAACTCCCCCAAACCCCAAACCAGCACAAAGGTTTGAAGGCACATGGTGGGGCAAGGGAGCTAGATTTTGTACACATTGTGACATTTGCTGAGTGGCCTCAGATCCAGCACTGACACTGAGTTTGAAACTGTAGCAAATGGGTGCACCTTAATCACCTCTACTGGGTGACTCACTGAGAATCTATCATTCAGCTCAACTACCACCAGAGGCTCATTCAGTGACTGAGACTAACAGGAAGAGGCAGGCAGGGTGAATTTCAGGGTACCTTGGGACTTTTCCTGACTAACCTCTGGGCTCAGTGCAGTGGAAACTGGACTTGGTGTGTAGCTTTGTCATTTCTATGCATACCAGTGCCCAACAGAGGCAGCCACAAAATGTGAGTCACTTTGTAGCTCCAAATATTTGTCCATAGCCAGCCACATGCAGCATCTGATATGGACATGCACCAGAGTCCCTCTCAAGAGGCCACAAAAGAGACATGCCCAAATATCCAGCTTCAGACATCAGAGCAGAATCCAGTTAGCTTGACAAGTGGCATATCTAAAGGGAGATCATGTCAGGTACAAGACTCTGCTGAGGCAAAATATGATCAGCACATGTGGAACAGCTCATACACTATGGTTGGGATTGATCTTACAATCCAGCCAGCTTGAGGTTCTCCCCACACACAAATGGGCCAATAGCATTCGAGACTCAATTATGACAGGATGGCTTACACAAACACAGGGAGCATTCCTAGAGCACCCAGATCAGGTGGTCAAGGATAATGTGCCAATGGAACCCACAGGACACTGACAACATAGGTCCATCTTACCAACACTAGATGACAGAGCAGATCTACTAATAAGTAGAAACAAACACAAAGAGAAAGTTAAACTAGGGAGACAAAGAAACATGTCTCAAATGAAAGGAAAAAAGAAGTCTCCAGGAAAAAAGCTACATAAAGTGGAGGGCAGCAATTTACCAGATATAGAGTTAGTTTCAAAAAGTGGTTATAAGAATGCTGAAGGAACTTAGTAAGAACTTCAACAGAATGAAAAAAGACTGAGAAACTATGAAAAACACAGTCAGAAATAAAGAATATAATGTCTGAAGTGAATAATACACTAGAAATAATAAACTGTAGGTTGGATGAAGCACAGGAACAAATCAGTGATTTGGAAGACAAGGTAGCAGAAAACACTAATTAGAAGAAGAAAAAAAAATTACAAAATGAGAGACTTCCAGCCAAGATGGAGGCATAGGTAGATAGATACATTGTGACTCCTTGCACAATCCAAAGAAGGACAGCAAAAAAAATTAAAAAAAGAACAACACACAGAACTGCCAGAAAATCTAATTGTATGTAACTCCAACAACCAAGGAGTTAAAGAAGAAACATTCATCCAGACTGGTAGGAGGGGCAGAGATGGGCAGCTGGAGTAGAGAGGACTCATGACAAGGTGGTAGCTGCAGGAAAGGGATGGGCGAGGCAGCAGCTGGCCAAGTGGGCAGTCCAACAATTGTGTGCAGCTAAACCAGGAAGAACAATTGGGGAGTGAGATAGACTACACAACCCAGGGTCCCAGGGCAGGGAAATAAAGCCTGAAAACCTCTGACTGAAAAAACTGGTAGGATTGAGATGGCAGGAGAAACTCCCAGCCTTCCAGGAGAGTTCACTGGAGAGACACATAGGGTCCAGAACATACACAAATCCACCCACCTGGGAATCAGCACCAGAAGGGCCCAGTTTGCTTGTGGGTAGTGGAGGAAGTTGTTGAGAGCTGGTGGAGAGCAGAGCAAACAGAACTGTTCCTTCTTAGACACTAACCCCCGCCCCCCGCCCCACTAACAGTGCCACAATGCAGCAATGGAGGTTGCCCTGCCCTGGCAAATACCTAAGGCTCCACCCCTGACTACATAAC
Organism: Anoura caudifer; assembly: GCA_004027475.1. Lineage (NCBI taxonomy): Eukaryota > Metazoa > Chordata > Mammalia > Chiroptera > Phyllostomidae > Anoura > Anoura caudifer. The sequence goes on from PVKU01002439.1 coordinate 120,501, forward strand.
AGGTGCAGATGAAAGAACAGATCAAAACTCCAGAAAAAATACAATTATGTGATGAAGAGATAGCCAAGCTATCAGATGCACATTTCAAAACTCTGGTAACCACTGCTCACAGAAATGACTGAGTATGGTCACAAAATGGAGGAAAAACTGAAGGTTATGAAAACTGAAATAAAAGAAAATGTACAGGGAACCAACAGTGAAGGGAAGAAAACCAATACACATCATAGTTAAAATGGGTAAGATTAAAGACAAAGAGATAATCTTAAAAGCAGCAGTAGGGGGCTTTTTCTTTTCTTTTTTTAAATTATATTTTATTGATTATGCTATTACAGTTGTCCCATTTCTCCCCCATCATTCCCCTCCACCCTGCACACCCCCTCCCACCCACATTCCCCCCTTTAGTTCATGTTCATGTTTCATACGTTCTTTAGCTTCTACTTTTCCCACACTATTCTTGCCCTCTCCCTGTCTGTTTTCTACCCACCATCTATGCCACTTATTCTCTGTACCTTTTCCCTCTCTCGCCTCCTCCCACTCCACTGTTGCAAACCCTCCATGTAATCTCCATTTCTGTGTTCCTGCTCTTGGTCTAGGGGTTTGCTTAGTTTGCTTTTGTTTTAGGTATGGTTGTTAATATCTGTGAGTTTGCTGTCTTTTTACTGTACTATTTTTATCTTCTTTTTCTTAGAGAAGTCCCTTTAACATATCATATAATAAGGGCTTGGTGATCATGAAGTCCTTTAACTTGACCTTATCTGAGAAGCACTTTATCTGCCCTTCCATTCTAAATGACAGCTTTGCTGGATAGAGCAATCTTGGATGTAGGTCCTTGACTTTCATGACTTGGAATACTTCTTTCTAGCCCTTTGTTGCCTGTAAAGTCTCTTTTGAGAAATCAGCTGACAGTCTGATGGGAACTCCTTTGTAGGTGACTGTCCCCTATCCCTTGCTGCTTCTAGAATTTTCTCCTTCATTTTAATATTGGCTAATGTAATTATGATGTGCCTTGGTGTGTTCCTCCTCAGGTCCACTTCTTTGGGACTCTCTGAGCTTCCTGGAAGTCTATTTCTTTTGCCAGATTGGGGAAGTTCTCCTTTATTATTTGTTCAAATAAGTTTTCCACTTGTTGCTCTTCCTCTTCCCCTCTGGTACCCCTATAATTCGGATGTTGGGACATTTAAAGATGTCCTGGATGTTCCTAAGCCTCTCCTCATGTTTTTGAATTCTTCTTTCTTCATTCTTTTCTGTTTGTTTGTTTGTTTGTTTCTTTCTTTCTTCTTTCTGGTCCACTCCATTGATCTGAGTCCCAGTTTTCCTCCCATCACTATTGGTTCCCTGTACATTTTTCTTCATTTCTTATTGTAGCCTTCATTTGTTCATCCAATTTGAGACCAAAATCAACCAGTTCTGGGAGCTTCCTAATCACCAGTGCTTTGAACTGTGCTTCTGATAGGTTGGCTACCAGTGTTTTGAGCTGTGCATCTGATAGGTTGGCTACCTCTTGGTTGCTTAGATGAGTTAGCTCTGGGGGCCTGATCTGTTCTCCCATTTGCACCATCCTTGGTTTTGTTTTCTTTGGAATTTTTTTTGTCTGGTCGCGGCTGTTACATAGTGAGGGGTGGAGCCTTAGGTGTTCGCCAGGGCAGGGCAGCCCAGTCACCAGGTTGTGACACTGGATGTGGGGGCAGGGTCTGAGAGGGAACACTGGTGCTGGCTCTGGGCTCTTTCGCAGATTCCAGTCCCCTCAGCCACATTCCCCAAGCAAATTGGGCCCTTCTGGTGTTGATTTCTATGTGGGTGGGCCTGCACCTGCTCCTGGACCCCATGGGTCTCCCCAATGAACTCTCCTGTGAGGCTGGGACTCTCTCCCAGCACCTCAGCCCCTACAAGTGTTTTCAGTGGGTGCTTTTAGGCTTCACTTCCCTGCACTGGGGCCCTGCATTACTCAGTCTGTCTTGCTGCCCATTTTCGCCTGGTTTATCTGTGCACGAATGTGTGTCCATGGTCAGCTGCCTTGTGCGCCCCGCTTGGCCTCCTCCTGTTCAGCAACTGCTGCCTGTGAACCTTGTGACCATGCACCCTGGTCCACCATCCACCATCTTCTCCTGCCATGACCCTTCCACCGGCCGCGCACTCCACCGGAGGCCGACTCTGCCCCTCTTACCCATCTGGGTGAATCATTGTTGGACTTCTGCATAATTCATTTTTCTACCTGTCCTGGTTGGGTTTTTTTTTTTTGTTCTATATTTTTGTTGTCCTTAATCTTGGTTATGAGAGGAGGCACAGTGTGTCCACCTATGCCTCCATCTGGGCCGGAAGTCTGGGGGCTTTTTCTTAAAAGAAAAAGGCAGTTAGTGATTTACAAGAGAGCTACCATAACATTGTATGCTGATTTCTCAACAGAAACATTTCAGGCCAGAAAAAAATAGAAAAGAAAAAAACCTACAACCAAGACTACATTAAATGATTCAATCAGAAGATATAAGGATGTTGAATGGGTAAGGAAAAAAGACTCATGCATATGCTGTCTACAAGAGACTTAACTCAGATTGAAAGATACAAACAGACTTAAAGTAAAGGGGTGGAGAAAGGTATATGATATAAATGGAAATTTTAAAAAGCTGGAATAGCAATGCTAATATCAGACAAAAAGGACTTTAAAACAAAGGCTATTGTAAGAGATAAAGAAGGACACTATATAATGTTAAAGGAGCAGGCAAACTAAAGTATATAACCCTGTAAGCATTTATTCACCCAACATAGAAGCACCTAAGTATATAAGCTAAATCTTAACAGGCAAAAAGGGAGAGATTAACAGTAATACATTCATAGTAGAGAATTCTTACATCACACTGACATCAATAGATAAATCATCCAGACACAAAATCAACAAAGAAACAATGGTCTTGAATGGCATACTAGGTCAGATGGATTTAAGTAATATTTTCAAAGCATTTAATTCCAAAGCAGCAGAATATACATTTTTTTCAAGTGCACATGGAAGAATTTCCAGGATAGACCACATGTTAGCATGCAAAACAAGTCTAATAATTTTAAGAAAATTAAAATTATATCAAGAATCTTCTCTGACAATAATGGTATGAAACTATAAATGAATCACAAAGAAATAAATACTAAAAAACTCACAAACACATGAAGGTTAAGTAACATATTGCTAAAAAATGAAAGATAAGCAATCAGGTTAAGAAACAAATCAGACTTTCCCCTGCAGCCAGCTGGAACAGCTAGCTGATCTTTTGAGGAACAGAGTGAACAGCTAATGGAATCACAGCTTATATGAAGTTTGGAGGCTAAAATTGTAGAGAATTTTGAAAAACAGATGGTAAGGAGATTGCATTGGGATGGCAAGATTCTTGGGGCCCAAGGCTGCTATGTCCCTGGAGTGGTTCCTGGCATCAGGGTCAGTGGCTGCCATAGGAGCTTTGGAGGAGAGTCAGATTAGCAGCTGCCTTCTCTACCAGAGCTGAGAAGGCAGAGTCATACAAGAGAGACCAGGATGCTTGAAGTTGCTGAGGGCAATAAAGATACAGTGGAAGAGTCACAGAGTCAGTGTTCCCCTGCTGGGACTGTGGCCATTGACTAGGAAATTATCAGAGAAATTGGGGAGCCAGGTGACACCTGGAGAAGGGAGAAGAGTTGGGCCATATCAGACCCTGACCTGGATCATCTCTGGTCTGGTTAGAAAGTTGGACTGTGTGAAAAGCTGGGCACTTGAAAGAACAGTGGGCTTAAACAAGAAGGTTTGACCCAAAAAAGTCTCTCAGTTGTTGTTTAAGGCACTCTTGGCTCAACTGGCTAGTGAAGAGGAAGGATGAGGCACACCATGTGGACTGTTCAGAGGTGAGCAACAGGGCTCAGGGACTTAACTTAGTGGGAGAGTAGAACTTCCTTGAAGAGTGTGCAGCACTCAAACCAGCAAAGAGGGATGAGGTGGGGAATGAGTTGCCCCTAATGGGTGTAAATCATGGGCAACACAACTGGTGGATTGAAGGCAATATTCTAGTGCAGATGGACAATGTAGGCCCAGCAGCACATGGAAGACCTGGGCTGGAGGCTGGGCGACTGTGGATATTGCAACTCAGACCTGGCCCACATCCTTGTAAAACTACAGGAAAAGAGAAAAGCGAAGCCCAGCCACCCTCAACCTGAGGATTCCAGGAAAACCAACAGAACTTGCTTGGTGGATTCAAAGTCATCAGGAGGCTTCTCCCACCCCCTTTTCTTCCCCAAGTATGAGACAATAAGACCTGAACCTGTGAAAGGTCCAGAGACAAATCCAGAGAAGGAGCACAAAGCTAAACCCAACAACTGAGAAACTGAGACAAATTTCACTTTGTTATACTATAGAACTTGCATTTTATTGTTTATATGTATTATTTTTCATTTTTTACCTCTTTTATTTTATTATTATTTTTATTTCTCTTCTTTCTATTTTAGTTTTCTTTGTTTTGTTTAATTGCATTGTTTCACTGGTTTTCCTTGTTCTCTCTTTCATACTGTATTTTAATTTTCCTTCTTTCATTTCACTTGTGTTCCAATAACACACTACACTTGGTTGTGTACTTTTTATTCTTGCTATTCAGATCATATATTTCTTGTCATATTGTTGTTGTTCCAGTATTACTATAAATAATCATTGTTCCATATAATTGGAAATACTACATAGCACCCCTCCGTGGTCTTAGCCCATATCACTATTTTCTTGAGCTTTATTATTGCTGTGGTTAACTCTATTCTCTCACATACTACACCTCCTTTCTATCCTTTACTCTCCCTATATCTGATCATCTAACTTCACACAAAGCGCTGTGTTTTCTGGATTAAGCTCACAATCCTTTTCCCCTCTAACAAAAGTCTTATCTTTTTCACCTTTTATAAAAAGTGGCTAGCTGGGTGACATATCATGGTTAATGCTGTACTCATCCAAAGGATCTATCTGTTTTCTACTCGTTGGTACTTTACATCCCATAGAATACTCTACTGCTATCTTAATCCATTTTGTCTTCCCAATGCCGCTCATCACATAAAAGATTTGCTGGAAGTTGTGAACTGCAATATACCTGCTGGAAGAAGGAACCCAACAACAAAGGAACCATGAACAAGTAAAAACTAAAGTACAATAAGAGCTCACACAAACAAAAGAAAGGGCAATACTAGAGCATCCAGACAAGGAGATCAAAGAGACTACACTACTGAATCCCATGGAATTCCTACCATAGAAGTTCATGCTACAAAGACAGAAAATAAAGCAGAACTTCAGGAAGTGCAGAAAGAAACAAAAAGAGTCACCTAAAATGGGATACAATAAAAGGACTTGCAATCAAAAGGAATGGAGGACTTCCCACTAAAAGAGATAAATGAAATGGAGGTAAGCAAGCTACCAGATATAGAATTAAAAATAATGGTTAGAAGGATGCTTAAGGAACTCACAAACAACTACAAGGAACTGAGTAAGAACTACAACAGTATGAAAAAGGAAATATAAACTATAAACAAAAACAAGGAAGAAATGAAAAATACAACTTCAGAAAACACACACACACACACACATACACACACACACACATACACACACACCAGACAGACTTACAAGCAAGCTGGATGAAGATCCACAGACAAAACCAAAGGGTGGGTAGGATTGAGTGTGGGAGGTGTGGGTGGGTGGGTCAGAGGGAGAGTGGTAGGGGTGAAAATGGACACAAGTATACTTGAAAAAAAATAGAAAAAGAAAAATAAGAAATCAGGAAAATAAAAAGATAACCCACTGAATGAGAGGCATATTTTGCATGATATATCTGATAAGTGGTTAATATCTAAAAATTAAAAACAACTTATTCATCTTAACACCAAACAATCCAATTAAAAATGGGCAAAGGACTTGAATAAACACTTCTCCAAAGAGGACATATAGATTAATAGACATATGAAAAGACAGTCAACATCACTAATTACCTAAGTAATAAAATTTAAAAACAAAATGTGCTGTATCACCTCACACCTTTGAGAATGTCTATGATTAGTAAATCAATAAACAAGAAGTGTTGGTGAGGATGTTGAGAAAAAGGAACCCTCTTGTATTGTTAGGAATGCAAATTGGTGCAGCTACCATGGAAAATAGTATGGAGGTTCTTCAAAAAGTTAAAAATGGAACTGCTTTATGAACCAGCAATTCCATATTTGGAAAAGTGTCTGAAGAAAACCAAATTGCTAATTCAAAAGAATATCTGCACTTATATGTTTGTTGAAGAATTATTTATAATCAACAAGGTTTGGAAGCATACCAATTGCCCCTCAATATGAGTGGATAGAAAAATTATTGTACATTTACACAGTGGAATAACACTCAGCTGTAAAAAAAATCTTACCTTTTCTGATAGCACAGATAGACCTAGAGGATGTTATATTAAGTTAAAATGAGTCAGAGACAGAAAATTCTATATGATTTCACTGATACATGAATATTAAATAAATGTAATGGAAACAGACCTATAGATCTATAGAACACACTGAGGATTTCCAGATGGGAGGGAATTAGAGGGCTGGGTGAAAAAAGTAAAAAAGTAAAGAGATTAAGAAGTATAAATTCATGGTTATAAAATAATCACAAGGATGTAAAGTACAGTGTAGAGAATATAGTAAATAATATTTTAATAACTATGTATAATATCAAGTGGTTTTGAAAATTAATAAGGGAATCACTTTGTAAATTATATAATTGTCTGACTAATATGGTGCAGACCTGAAACTAATATATAATGATATTGAATGTCAGCTTTGATCAAGATAGTGGAATAGGTAAATGTGGTACTTGCATTCTCCCAGAACCACAGCAAAATTACAAGTACACTACAGAACTATCATTATTGAGAGCCACCTAAAATCTATCTTAACAGAAGTCCTAAGAGTAAGGAAATATAGAAGCCACAGTGAGACTGATAGGAGGTACAGAGATGCAGAATGGCCCTGCCCCATAACCGTGTGTAGCAGATAAAAATTGGGAGTGTATCTCAAGTGTGGAGGTCCCTCCTGAGAATTGACTGAGGGATCCCAGACACACACCAGGTCCTACCCCCAATCCCAGGATTCCAGTGCCAGAAAGAAAAGTCCTCGGAGCTTCTATCTGTGAAGACCAGAAGAAATTGTGGCTGAGTGAGCTGGAGGGCTCCTTAAGTCCCAGGTATTCCTAAAAGGCCTGCACATGGACTTGGACTCACTTATTATTGGTTCCAGCACTGGGGCAGCAGTTCAAAAAGTGCCAGGCACATACGTGGAGGAATTGAATTGTTAGTCATTGAGGGGAGAAAGAAAGAGTCAGCTTTCTTCAAGAAATAAATGCTGGAAGAGGCATTGTGCCTTTGCTGAGCCCTCCCTTCACAGAACTGGCACCATATCTGAGTTCACATCAACCTGGCTAATATAGCTTGCTCCATCTTGGTGATTCCCTAAGACCCTTCCCCACCCAACTTACAGGCTCATTCAAGCCTTTCTTTTTTTTCTATTTTAAGCCTTTCTAGTGGTTTTTCCATACAAAGAGTCTGTCTTGCATCATGAGGGCTGGGGTCTTTTCTAAAATTTCTCACAGGTTCACAACTCCACTGAATCTAGCCTTAGAATGTCCTGTAGCAATTGCTAAGTGGCCCCAGGTGCAGCACTAAAGCAATAAACCTTGGTTCACAACTTGACCTCCTTTTGGCACTTCCAAGCCCAGCACAAATGTCAGCCATCTGTAGATTGTCCTCTAGCTCATTCTGTTGGCATCAGGCAGGGTGCAGGCAGTGACTGACCTTGGCACACACCTCTTAGAAGGATCCCCTGGTGGACAGCTGAGACCATGCTGCAGTTTAACTCAATCACTTTCACAAGCAATGCACTCAAGGACAAGACTCAAGGGGCACAAAGCCCACACAGGTTCTTATTTCTTGGAGTCAGTTCCTGCATAGCAGCTTTTCCACTGCAGTCACAGCAGGGCTCCTGATTGGGTAGCTCAATTGGTCAGAGCCTTGTTTCTGATATGCCAAGGTTGTGGGTTTGATCCTCCTTTAGGCATACATAAAAAATAACTAAGAAGCATGTAAATAAGTGGAACACTAAATTGATGTTCTCTCTTTCTCCCTCACCCTTCCTCTCTCTATCTAAAATAAATTAAAACTTTATAATAGGACATACACATCCATATGTCCATTCCAGCATTATTTACAATAGGCAAGATATGAAAGCAATTTAAGTGACCATCAATAGATGAATGGATAAAAAAGAGTGGAGCATATATATAATAAAATATGACTCAGCCATAAAAAAAAGAATAAAATCTTGTGATCTGCAACAAGATGGATAGACCTAGAAGGTATTTGGTGAGTGAAATAGAGACAAAAAATTAATGCCATAAAATTTTACTTATATTTGTAATTTAAAAAAATGTACTAAACTAACAAGCCAATCAGAAACAGATTCACAGAAACAGAGAACAGTTTCATGGTTGCTAAATGGGAGGAAGTTGGGGAGATTAGTGAATAAAGTGAAGGGATTAAGAAGTCCAAATTGGTAGATATAGAATATTCACAGGAAAGTGAATATGGAAAGTACAGCATTAGGAACATAGTTTTTAAATTGTAGTAACTTTGTATGGTGTCAGATGGGTACTAGATTTATTTGGCTGATTGCTTAATAAGTTATATATAAGGTCTGTACAGCAACTATCCAACCGTGTCATATGAAAAATAGAGACACTTATTGAAGAAGATACAAGGCACAAGGGACACTGTACATAGTACCATGATACTTCAGTCCCCTTCAAAGTAGACATCTTAGATCTCACACAGTTCTCCCAATCATTATCAGCTGTTCTGTTGTATTTTCCTGAATCTCATCGATGGTCCAAAATCTTTTCCATTTCAAAGGTTATTTTAGTTTTGGGAAAAGCCAGAAGAGGCAGGGTGCCAAATCTGGGTTGTAGAGGGACTGAGACACCTGGATGACTTGCTATTTTGCCAAAAAACTCTGTGGGCAATATGATGTATGAGCAGGCATGTTGCTGTGATATAGCTGCCACTCACCAGTTGCCCATTGCTGCAGCATTCTGAATCATCTGAATAGTTTCTGTGAAGGAATATTCAAGCTAAATGCAAAATTTGATGCAGATTTGTTGCTCTACTTGTTCAGTCACTTTGGATGCAATGACCACACAGTATCCATGCTCACCCAACAGTGTCTATCATCCCCACTGACTAGTACAGTGAAGTCATCATCTTCATGGATACTCATTCTATTCCACTCTCCTTGGCTGTCATGTTACCTCAATGTTGTGTAACCATTATTATTATATTAACAATGATTGGACATTTTCCACACAGACTTCATATATCTAACCATTTCATTGTTCACATAAAACTAATATAATATTTTAACTATAATTGAAAATAAAAAAAAATATTTAAAAATAAGAATGAACTTCCCAAGAAATAATAGTAATGTTGAATGTCAACTGTATATAGCTTATTTATATTTCAATATATAATAAAAACCTCAGTGTTTTTATATATGTAATAAAAAACCTCAGTGTTATTTCAAAATACATACTTATTGAAAGACTATAAAAGTAAAACTGGTTTAAAATATCAATAATTTTGGATCAGACGATGGTGCAAAGTAGGTGGGAAATGAATCCACTTGCTTGTGCACCCAATTGGGAAACTTAGCCATCTTCCAAAAAACCAAGTGAATAGGTAATAGAATCTTAGTTGAAATGAATTTTGGAAGCCAATGTGTGCAGAGGATGCTTCAAAATGGGTGGTAAGTCATGTGTTATAGGCAGATGGGGAAAGTCCCTGGGCATGGTGCCAGAAACTGTGGCTGCTGTGGGGAAAACAACCAAGGAGAATCTGGTCAGGAAGAGCAGCCCAGCAGCTCCCTCCCCTCCCAGGGTGGGGAATCCACAGACCCATGCCAGGAGCGACTTGAATGCACAGAGTTGCTGGGGAGAAACAGGCTGCGCACATGCATGCAGCTGACAGAACACTCAAGCTTGGGTGCTGGTCACCAGCTGGGACTGTGCCAGAGAGTTGGGGGGACTCTGGCTGCATCTAAAGGTGGAAGAAGAGGAGGGCTGTGACTGGCTGTAACTGAGATGAAATCTTAACTTGCCAGAGAGACAGAGTTGTAGTTTGTGGAAAGACAGCAGAGGCTCAGAGCTACAGCACTAGCACCCATAGACAATTTTTCCAAAAAAAGAGCTTAGGCATGCTGGGCATGGACCCTACACACACACAGCTGCCCAGCCAACAAGGAAGGATGTTTGTGAGATGATCTTCTCCCAACCAGCATACTTGGGTGATTTGATCAAAGTGTGCAAAGTGAGGTGGTTTCTTGGCTCAGCCTGTGCAGTGGCACAGAGTGCAGGGTGTGGGCCATAGCATGCTGTCAGGACAGTGGGCTGGAAAGGTGCGTCTCAGACTAAGTGAGGCTGGAGTGAGCCCCCTACCTTGGCAGATCCTCCAGGAAAGGAAGATTGAACCCAGTCCCCCATCTCAGGCAGGAGCTGGGAAGATCTACAAAACTGGCTAGGCAGGCTTAACAGCCTTTTGGGGGAGGCGTTCTGCAAGAGGAAGACAGCAAGATCAATGCCTAAAAAGGCCCATTTTGAACTTCCCAAAGGGAGGCAAAGTACACTGCATTCAAGGGCCCTGTTTCACTGAAGCCATTAAAAAAGGAAGTTAAGAAAGTGTGCAACAAGGGAGATTCAGTGTGCCGCCCAGACTTGGCTCACACACACAGCTGCAGACTACACCAAGCAAGAGAGCTGACACTCTTACACAGATTGCCCCCTGCTCCACAATAAAATGGACAGCTATTTAAATAAATTGGGACAGACTAAGATGGGAGGTGTAGGGGCAGGAGCACACACCCATAATTTTCCCACAAGATGGAACAATGCCTCCCAGGGTCTCAAGACACAGAGACCTCACCCTCTTAATTGTAACAGAAGATCCCTCTAGAGTAAGGGGAAGGAGATATAGGCAGTGTTGTCAGAAGCTGGACAACCCACCCTGGGACCTTGAGCTGAGTGAAAACCAGAGATGCATTCTGAAAGAAGTCAGAAGGCTAACACCAACATCTGAGATGAATCTCACCTTGTTCTTCACCAGAGCTTGCATGCTTTTTTCCCCTCCTTTTTTTGCTTTGTTTCACATAACATTTTAATATTTCTTCTTTCCAACTAATTCACTGCTCTTGGTTTTTTATTTTTAATTCTTTTTATTCAGATTGTATATATTTTTCATATTACTGTTATTCCAAATCCAACACAGCACCCTTCCCTGGTCTTACTCCATTTTGCCATCTTCCTGACTGTTCTGACTATTGTAAACTTCATTTTCTCTCACACTACAACATGTTCCTATTCCTTACTCTTACTACCTCTCCTACATCTAATCTCACATAAGCATTCTTCTTTCTTAAGTCAGCTCACATTCTTTTCCAGCCTTATTATAGTCTTATTTCCTTTACACCTTTATAAATTGTGGCTAATTGGGCAAAATACCATGGTTATTGCTGTACTTTTCTAATGTAACTCCTATTTGTTCATTATTTGTTTGTACTTTAAATCCCATAGGAGATACTCCTGCTGTCTTACTCCATTTTGCCTTCTCCCTGCCTCTGGTCAGTTGAGTAAGGAATTTTATTTGAATAATTTTCCTTTCTCTTAGCCTGGGCTTTACTTCTTACTCATATTAGCTTGCCTCCCTCATCCTATCAAAATAACTTTTCTTTATTGTAGACATCTCATATTCACTTTTCTCTCTTGTACAATATTCTCATTCCCTTTCCACCTTTATTAAATGTCATCAGCTGTCATTGCTATTGACCCTGCACTGGTTTCTCTGGAATTGCCCTCCATGTGTCATTAACAAATACCTTTTCAATTTTACTTCAAATCTTATAGTATACTCTTCCCTATTCTTACTCCATTTTTGCCATTACCCTTCTGTGTTTTACTTACATTTTAAATTTTATTTTCTCCCTTTCTTAGCCTCAGTTCTATCCATATTCTTATAAATTCTCATCCCTCTTACCACTCAGTCACATTTCATTTTTTTTAGTCATCTCATATTCCCTTTGTCCTATCTTACAATATTCTTAATCTCTTTTCACCTTTATTAATCTTTGCTCAATTGCAGTTAATATTGCTTATTTGGCAAGGGGTTCTTTTTGCTGACATAGGTTTGGTTGTCTGGTAATATAGGTTTGTTAAATAACACCTGTACAACAGCATACAAGACAAGGCAGGAGTTGTGACAGCCAGTCAGCAAGCTGGATGGGAGAACACACTGAGAAGAAGACATCAACAAGCAAAACACAAGTACAATAAATAAAAAGAGCCCAAACAAATGGAAGAAAGGGCAACCTAGAGTATCCAGACAAGAATATCAAAGAAGCCGTACCACTGAGGCCCACAGAACTCCTACCACAGAAGTTCACCCTATGATGACAGCTGGCAAAGCAGAGCATCAGGAACCATAGAAATAAGCAAAAAGAGTCAACTAAATTGGGGAAACAAATAAAGAATCCCCAACCTAAATGAATGGAAGAATACCCAGGAAAGAAATAAATGACATGGAGGAAAGCAATATATCAGACACAGAATTAAAAAAAATGGTTATAAGGTGACTTAAGGAACTCACTGACAACTATAAGAAACTGAGAAGTAACTACAACAGCAAGAAAAAAGAAGTAGAAACTATAAACCAGAACCAGGAAGACATGAAGAACAATATTTCAAATAAAAAAAAATACACTAGAAGGGAGAAGCAAGATGGTGGAAGAATAAATGGAAGACACACTAACCTCCTCCCAGGACCAATCTGGAATTACAACTAAATTCTGGAGAAATCACCTGGAACAAATGACTAAACAATAGTGAGAAAGGAGCCTTAAAGCCTCAGGCAGATGGGAGAATCAGCTTCAACACTAACTGACTGGTAAGGAGTGTGATGTGCACTCAAGAGAACTGGCTAGGCTCCCACAGGTGGCAGTGCCAGAGGGAAAATTAAGCAGCTGGATGGTACCTCCTGAGAAGAATGGCATCTAAACCCTATGCTGGGATCCCCAACCTAGAGCACCAGAGCCCGAAAAGTACACAGATGACAACAGGTGGTGAAAATCAGAGGGTTGCTTTCTGCCAGAGACTGGTGGCTGGATACACAAAGAGCTGATTAAAGGGGCAATGCACAAATTTTCATTTGTAGCCACTTACCCAAGCAATCAACAAGGCTCTGGCAAAGGAAGGATCAGAGTGGGCTAGAGATTCCTGAGGAGAGACTGTGGATAGAAGCTTTAGAGAGAGAACAGAGAGAGTAGATGCTGGGATCCCAGAGCTGAGTCATCACCCAAACAGCAGCAGCTATCCTGCTCAGGCAGACCACTACCCTCTAAGTAGCAGCAGCCCGAGGGGAAATGATAGCCCCAATACCAGGAGGGATTCTGTCCTGCCTTATAAGACTGAAACTTGACTGCTGAGTGCAGAGTAACTAGATTAACAACTTGAGAACAGAGCCACAGGCAGTACATACTTGGCAGTCTCAGAGCAGGCCGCCTAAATTCAGATGGAGTCAACATGTGACATCACCAGAGGCAGACCCAGAAAGAAAAAACTGGTAAATGCTAGAGGTTATCGAGATGAAATCCACTGTTGTCTTCTTTATGATGAGCAATATTTTCTTTCCTGAATAGCTTTTTAACATTCATTTCTTGTCCACCAAGTTTGTACATATTAAGTCACTAGAATTTATACTATAGTTTATCACTCTTAAGTGATAGAATTTATACTATAGTTTATCATTCTTCTTTCTAATAATAGTCTTAATGTCTCTACACCCTTATTAATACTGGCTCATTTGCTGGTGATAGTGGGATTGTGGGGGGACTTAATTTTGGCAGGTGTGAGTTTGTTCCCTGGGTTTTGTGGTTTTGTTCTGGCATCACCTGCAGAATAAAATGAAAGATATGGTGGGTAGGGTGACCCTCAGTCAAACAGCTAGGGGGAAGGACACACCAAAGAATGACCCAGCAACAATCAAAATGCAACCACATTCAGAAAGCCAACATAAACAGCATAAAGGGCATCTCAAGAGCATCAAGTTCAGGAAATCAAGCAGACTGCACCACTGAATCTCACAGGTCTCATACCATAAAAGTTTGAACCATAAACACAGGGAGTCAAAACATGTCAATTTAAGAAGCAGAGACAAATAAGAAGAGTCTCACAAACAAGAGAAAACAAAGAAACAACTCCCAAATGATGAAAAGGAGGAATCTTCAGAAAGAATGTTAAGTTAAATAGAGACAAGTCAACTATCAAATATTGAGTTCAAAACAATGGTTAAAAGGAAGCTCAATGAGCTCACAGAGAATTACAAAAAATTACAGGAAAATTATGAGGAACGTTCTGCAAACTAGATCAACATGATAAAGGACATAGAAACTATCAACAAGAGCCAAGAGGAAATGAGAATACAATTTCTGAATTGAAGAACACAATAGAAGGAACAAAAAGCAGGCTAGACAAAGCAGAGAATCAAATCAGCGAGCTGGAGGACAGGTAGAAAAAAAAACTCCAAGAAACAGCAAGAAAATGAAAAAAGATTCAGGAAGAACAAACAGGGGTTAAGGATACTGCAGCACAACATGAAACATAATAATATCTGTGTAATAAAGATACCAGAAGGAGAAGATGAACAAGGAATAGAAAACCTGTCTGAAAAAGAAATGATGCAAAACTTCCCTAATTTGGTGAGAGAAAAAGTCACACAAATCCAGCAAGAACAGAGGGTCCCAATCAAGAGTAACCAAAGAGGCCCAGGCCAAGACACATCATAATTAAAATAGCAAAATTCCAAGACAAGGAGAGAATCTTAAAGGCAGCATGGGAGAAATAGGAAGTAACATTCAAGGGAGCCCTAATAAAGGTAGCAACTTACTTCACAACAGAAACACTAAAGGACACAAGGGAATGCCAAGAAATATTCCAGGTAATGAAAAGCAAAAGTCTGCAACCAAGATCACTCTATCTAGCAAGGCTCTCAATTAAAGTGGAAGGTGAAATAAAGAGTATCCCAGACAAAACAAGGCTCAAAGAATACACCTCCACCAATCAAGAAGAGCAAGATATGCTAAAAGATACTGCTTTAAGAAAAGGAATAAAAAGAGTGAGAGACAGAGGAACACAGGTACAAGAGGATTAAGAGGCAATGAATAAGCACCTATCAATAATAATATTAAATATAAATGGATTATTAACTGCTCTAATCAAAAGACATAGATGAGCTGAATGGATAAGAAAACATGACCTGCACATATGTGCCCTACGAGAGATCCAATTCAGGAACAAAGACATATATAGATTGAAAGTGAAGGGTTGGAAAAAAATATTTAACAGGAACCTAAACAACAAAACAAACATACAAGCAAAATGTAACCAAAGACACTGAAATAGAGAACAGGCTTACAGTGACCAGAGGGGATAGGGGAGGGAATTTCAGGGGAAAAGGGGAAGGGTTTACAGGAACAAATACAAAGGATGCATGGAAAAAACTACAGGGGTTGGAAATGGGAAGGAGGTGGGGAGGGGTGGGGAGGTGGGGAGGGATGGGTGGGTGGGCTGCGGAGGGAGGAAAAGACAAAAAAAACTGCACTTGAACAACAATTAAAATAAAATTAAAGAAAAATATTTTAAGTAAATGGACAGGAAACAAGCCAGTTTAACAATACATATATCAGACAAAAATAGACTTCAAAACAAAGGTCCTAAAAAGAGATACTGAAGGACACTTAGTAATATCCAAGAGCAAAATCCATTAAGAAGACATAAATATTATACATGCACCCAAGAGAAAAGCACCCAAATATATAAGGAAAATATTGGAGGACTTTAATAAAGATATAGACAGCAAAACACTTATACTACTGGATTTTAACACCCTGCCGTCAAAAATGGATAAATCTTCCAAACAAAATATCAGCAAGATTATGGTGGAACTAAATGATGCATTTGGTCAAATGGACTTAACAGAAATATATAGACCCTTTCACTCAGTGAAGCAAAATAAACATCCCAGCCCACTGCCCCAGCCCTCACAACCTCCCATTTCCAGCCCCCCTAGTATTTGTCCTTGTGTCTTTTATACTTGTTGCTCTAAACCCTTCCCCTTTTCCCCTGAAATTCCTTCTCCTCCCCTCTCTGGTGACTGTCAGCCTGTTCTAAATTTCAGTGTCTTTGGTTATATTATGCTTCTTTGTTTGTTTTGTTCATTAGGTTCCTGTTAAAGTTGAGATCATATGGTATTTGTCTTTCACTTCCTGGCTTATTTCACTTAGCATGATGCTCTCTAGCTCCATCCATGCTGTTGCAAAGGGTAAGAGCTCCTTCTTTCTTTCTACTGCATAGAATTCCATTGTGTAAAAGCACCATAGTTTTTTGATCCATTCATTTGCTTATGGGCATCTAAAATGCTTCCAGCACTTGGCAATTGTGAACTGCGCTGCTATGAACATTAGGGTGCATAGATTCTTTTGGATTGGTGTTTCAAGGTTCCTAGGATATAGTCCTAGCAGTGGAATTGCTGGGTCAAAAGGTAGATCCATTATTAGTTTTCTGAGAAAATTCCATACTGCTGTCCATAGTGGTTGTACCAGTCTGCAATCTCACCAACAGTGCACTAGGGTCCCCTTTGCTCCACAACCTCTCCAACACTTGTTGTTTGTTGCTTTGTTTTATGATGGCCATTCTGACTGGTGTGAAGTGGTATCTCATTGTGGTTTTAATTTTCATCTCTCTGATAGCTAGTGATATTGAGCATCTTTTCATGTGTCTCTGGATTCTCCATATGTCCTCCTTGGAGAAGTGTCTGTTCAAGTCCTTCACTCATTTTTTTTACTTGGGTTGCTTGTCTTCTTAGGGTGGAGTCATGTAAGTTCTTTATATATTTTGGAGATTAAACCCTTGTCTGAGGTCTCATTGGAAAATATGTTTTCCCATACAATTGGTTCTCTTTTTATTTTAAAACTGCTTTCTTTAGCCATGCAGAAGCCTTTTATTTTGATGAGATCCCATTTGTTTATTCTTTCCTTTATGTCCCTCGCTTTAGGGGACATATCAGTAAAAATGTTGCTGTGTGAAATGTCTGAGATTTTCCTGCCTATGTTCTCCTCTAGGACTTTAATGGTGTCATGGCTTATATTTAAATCTTTTATCCACCTTGAATTTATTTTTGTGTATGGTGTAAGTTAGTGCTCGAGTCTCATTTTTTTGCATGTAGCTGTCCAGTTCTCCCAACAACACTTGTTGAAGAGGCTACTTTCACTCCATTTTATGTTGCTGCCTCCATTGTCAAATATTAATTGACCATAGAGACTTGGGTTTATTTCTGGGCTCTCTGTTCTATTCCACTGGTCCATGTGCCTGTTTTTATGCCAGTACCAGGCTGTTTTGATTACAGTGGCCTTGTAATACAGTTTGGTGTCAGATATTGTGATCCCTCCAACTTTGCTCTTCTTTGTCAAAATTGCTGCAGCTATTTGGGGTCATTTATAGTTCTATATAAATTTTTGAAGTGTTTGTTCTATGTCTGTGAAATATGTCATTGGTACTTTAATAGGTATTGCATTGAATCTGTAAATTGCTTTGGGTAGTATGGATATTTTGATGATGTTAGTTCTTCTGATCCATGAACACGGTATATGTTTCCATTTGTTTGTTTCTTCCTTAATTACTTTCTTCAGTGTTGTGTAGTTTTCTGCATATAGGTCTTTTACCTCCTTGGTTAGGTATATTCCTAGTTATTTTATTTTTCTTTTTGCTATAATGAATGAGATTTTTTTCTTGATTTCTGCTTCAGCTGTTTCATTGTTGAAAGGCAAAAATGGCTTTGAATTTGGATATTGACGTTGTATCCTGCTGTTTGGCCAAATTCATTTATTAGGTCAAGCCACTTTTTTCCAAGTCTATAGGATTTTCTAGGTACACTATCATGTCATCTGCAAACAATGATAGTTTTGTTTTCTCTTTCCCAATTTGGGTGCCTTTTATTTCATTTTCTGGACTAATTGCTGTGCTAATACTTCCAATACTATATTGAATAGAAGTGGTGAAATTGGAAAACCTTGTCTTGTTCCTATTCTTAGTGGAAAAGATTTTAGTTTTTGACCATTGAGTATGATGTTGACTGTAGGTCTCTCATATATGGCCTTTATTATGTTGAGGAATGCTCCCTCTATTCCCACTTTGCTGAGTGTTTTTTATCATAAATGGGTACTGTACCTTATCAAATGCTTTTCTGCATCTATTGATATGACCATGTGATTTTGTCTTTGCTTTTGTTTATGTGATGTATTATGTTCACTGATTTGTGAATGTTGAACCATCCTTGCATCCCTGGGATGAATCCCACTTGGTCATGGTGTATGATCTTTTTAATGTATTGTTGGATGGGGCTTGGCAACACTTGGTTGAGGATTTTAGCATCTATGTTCATCAACAACATTGGTCTGAAATTTTCTTTCTTTGTTGTGTCTTTATCTGGTTTTGGGATTAGGATGATGCTGGTTTCATAAAAAGAGTTTGGTAGTCTTCCATCATTTTGGATTTTTTCCAGTAGTCTGTGAAGGATAAGGGTTAGTTCTTCCTTAAATGCTTTGTAAAATTCTCCTGTGAAACCATTTGGTCCAGGGCTTTTCTGTGTCAGCAGTATTATGATTACTGCTTCAATTTCATCTGCTGTTATTGGTCTGTTCAGGCTTTCTGCTTCTTCTTCATTGAGTTTTGGAAGATTATATTTTTCTACAAACGTCCATTTCACCTAGGTTTTCATATTTCTTGGCATACAGTTCTTCATAGTAATTTCTTACATTGCTTTGTATTTCTGTGATATCAGTTGTAATCTCTCCTCTTTCATTTCTGATTGTGTTTATTTGGGCCCTTTCTCTTTTTTTCTTGATAAGCCTGCTTAAAGGCTTATCAATTTGTTTATCTTTGCAAAGAACCAGTTCCTGGATTCATTGATCCTTAAAATTGTGTTTTTCGTCTCTCTGTCATTTAATTCTGCTCTGACCTTAGTTATTTCCTTCCTTCCACTTACTCTGGGCTGTCTTTGTTGTTGTTCCTCCAGTTCTTGTAGGCGTAGGCTTAAGTTGTTTATTTGAAATCTTTCTATCTTTTTTTAGGTAGGCCTTTATTGCTATGGACTTCCCTCTGAGGACTGCCTTCACTGTGTCCCATAAGTTTTGGGTCATTGTGAATTCATTTTTGTTTGTTTTCAGAAACTTTCAGATTTCCTCCCTAATTTCATTCTTGACCCATTCATTGTTTAATAGCATGCTATTGAATTTTCATCATTTTGAGGATTTTGGGCTTTTCCCCTTGGGGTTGGTTCTAGTTTCAGTCCCTTGTGGTCAGATAAAATGCTTGGTATGATTTCAATTTTCATACATTTGTTGAGGCTAGTTTTGTGTCCTATCATGTGATCTATCTTTGAGACTGTTCCATGTGCATTTGAAAAGAATGTGTATTTAGTTTCTTTGGGATGAAGGGCTCTGTATATACATCAGTTAATTCCATTTCATCTACAGTGTTATTTAATGCCATAGTATCTTTGTTGATATTTTGTTGGGAAGATCTTTCCATTTTTGACAGTGGGGTGTTAAAATCCCCTACTATAATTGTGCTGCTGTCAATATCTTTCTTGAAGTCTTCTAAGATTTTCTTTATGTATTTAGGTGGTCCTATGTTGGGTGCATATATATTTACATTGTTTATGTCTTCTTGGTGGATTCTTCCCTTGAGTGTTATGAAGTGACTTTCTAGGTCTCTCATTATGTCCCTTCTTTTGAAGTCTATTTTGTCTAATATGAGTATTGCTATCCCAGCTTTTTTTTCCTTGTCCATTTTCTTGGAAGACTTGTTTCCAGCCCTTCACTTTGAGTCTGTGTAGGTCTTTTGTCCTGAGGTAGGTCTCTTGTAGGCAGCATATGTATGGGTCATGCTTTCTTATCCGTTCAGCTATTCTATGGCTTTTGATTGGAACATTTAATCCATTTACATTTAAGGTTATTATTGATAGGTACTTATTTATTGCCATTTTTGTTCCTGTGTTCCTCTCCCTCTCTTTCTCCTTTCCTTCCTTTCCTCAAAGCAGGCCCTTTAGTATCTCTTACAGAGCTGGTTTGGTAGAGGTGTATTCTTTTAGATTTCTTTTGTCTGAGAAGCTCTTTATTTGGCCTTCTATCTTGATTGAAAGTTTTGCTGGGTAAAGTAGTCTTGGTTGCAGGCCTTTGGTTCTCATTACTTAGACTATTTCTTGCCATTCTCTTCTGGCTTGGAACGTTTCTCTTGAGAAGTCAGATGCTAACCTAATTGGGGCTCCCTTATATGAAACTTCCTGTTTCTCCCTTGCTGCATTGAAGATTCTCTCTTTGTCTTAGAATTTTGCCATTTTAATTATGATGTGTCTTGAAGTGGGCCTCTTTGGGTTCCTCTTGATTGGAACTGTCTGTGTTTCCTGGATTTTTGTGACTTTTTCTTTCATCAAATTAGGGAAGTTTTCCATCATTACTTTTTCAAATAGTTTTTCTATCCCTTGCTCTTTTCTTCTGCTGGTGTCCCTATTATGTGGATAGCATCACATTTCATATTGTCTTGCATTTCTCTTAATCCCTCTTCATTCTTTCTTAGCCTCTTTTCCTTTTCTTGCTTTTTCTGGGTGTTTTTTTCTACTTTGTCCTCGAACTCACTGATCTGATCTTCTGCTTCATTGATTCTGCTTTTCATTCCTTCCACTGTTTTTTTTTCAGCTCAGAAATTGTATTCTTCATTTCCTCTTGGCCCTTGTTGACAGTTTCTATTTCCTTTTTCATGTTGATATACTTTGCAGTGAGTTCATTGTAGCTTCCCTGTAGTTTCTGGTAGCTCATTGGGAGCTCATGGAGCTTCCTTATAACCATTATTTTGAGCTCAATATGTGATAATTGAGTTGCTTCTGTTTCATTTAGCATTCTTTCTGGGGCTTCATCCTTTCTTTTCATTTGTGATTTTTTTCTTTGTCTTCCCATTGTTTGTAAGACTTTTCTTGTTAGCCTCTGCTTCTTAAATTGACTCTCTGTTTTTTGGTATGAAGTCCTATGTTAGGAGACCTGTGATATTGATTAGTGCAGTCTCCTTGATCTTCTGAACTTGCTACTCTTGGGATGCTGTTTATAGTTTCTCTCTCAATGCACTTTGATTTTGATTGTTGTTGGGTCATTTTTTGGTGGGCCCTTCCCTCCATCCTTTTCACTGAGGGTCACTCTGCCCACCACATCTTGTGTGCTATTGTGAAAGTGCAAGCAGGTTGTGTCAAAGCTGGTTCTTCTTTCTGTTAGAGGTTATGAAGCTTCTCTGTCACTATGGTTCAGTTGTTTGTTATTAGTAATTTCTCCATCTTTTAGTTGTAATTCCAGATTGGTCCTTGGTAAATGTTAGTGTAGCTTCTACTCACTGCTCTGCCATTTTCCTTTATCATCTGTTGGTGGATCCTTTTTTGGTGGGTTCTCTCTTCCAGCAGGTATATTGGTGTGCACAGCTCCCACCTACTCTTGTGTGTAATCAGTTAGAGGATGAAGGCAAAATAGATTAAGACAGTGGGAGTGTATTCTGTGGCATTTAAAGTACCAACACATAGAGAATTAGATAGGAGATCCTTTGGATGAGTGTAGTGTTAACTGTGATATTGCACCCGAATAGCCACTTTTTAAAAAGGATGGAAAAGAGACAAGACTCTTTTTAGAGCAGGGGAAGGATTGTGAGCTGAATCCAGAAAACAGTGCTTGTGGGATTTCAGATTATAAGATATAGTGAAGGATAGAAAATAAGCACAGGTATGAGAGAATAGAGTTAACCACAACAGTAATAAAACTCTGGAAGATAGTGAAATGTGCTAAGATCTGGGAGGGTTGCAGTATAGTATTTACCATTATATGGAACAATAATTATTTACAATAATACTGGAACAACAATAATGTGGCAAGGACTGTATGATCTGAATAACAAGAATAGGAAGTACACAACCTAGTGTAGTAGGCTATTGGAACACACGTGAAGTGAAAGAAGGAAAATTAAAATACACTATGAAAGAGAGAACAAGGAAAATCAGTCAAACAATGCAATTAAACAAACTAATGAAATGAAGAAAACTAAACAAAGAAGAATAATTAAAAAATACTAATGAAATAAAAGAAGTAAAAATAATGGAACATAATAATAATAATACACATAAACAATAACATGCAAGTTCTCTGTAATAGTGAACTGAAACTTGTCTTAGTTTCTCAGTTGTTGCGGTTAGTCTTGTGTTTCTTCTTTGGGTCTGTCTCTGAACCTTTCACAACTGTACGTCTTATTGTCTCACTTGGCTAAAAGAAAATCCTCGTGCTGACTTTTGACCCACTAAAAAAGTTCCACTGGGTTCCTCAATGCTGAAGGCTAAGGGGTGTTGAGCTTCCCTTTTTTCCCTTCCTGTGGTTTTGTGAGGATGGGGTCCAGGTCTGGACTGTAATCTTCACAGTTGTCCAGCCTCCACCCTAGTTCCTCAGTGCACTGCGGGCCCCCGTTGCCTGTCTACTCTAGGCCGGTGCCTTCAGTCCAGCAGTTTTGCCGCCTTGTGGTGCACTAATTAGGGGCAACTAACACACCACCATCTCCCTATTTGCTGTCCTAGGTGCTAGGCACTCTCAAAGTCTCTTCAGGGTAATTCAGCTTCCCTACTGAATTAAGTCTTTCTGGGGACTGCTAACTCCCTGAGCCCTGCTGCTGTCCTCTGCTGGGGGTGCCTCCTCCATCTTCTTAGTAACCCAGCTAAGCTGCCTGGGGATGGGGGTGTACTGTGGTAGTGAGTTGGGCATTGTAGCCGTGGTTAGGGTGGGGTGGGGGTGCAGCAGCTGTTGTGGAGGCAGCAGGGGCATGGCCTCCACCTCTGCTGCGGCTGCAAGGGTGTGGCTGGGGTGGCTGCTGCTGGAGATTTTCCTGAACAGTGACTGTCTTTTTTTGAATAAAATTCTGTTCAAGTCTGCCACTCTTAGCAAGCATCTGGCCTGTCACACAGCCCAACTTTCCAACCAGGCCGGAAATTATCCAGGTTAGGGTCCATCATAGCGTAGCTCTTCTCCTTTCTCCATGGGTCACCTGGCTCCCCAATTTCTCTGGTAATGGCCCAGCCAGTGTCCACAGTTCCAAGGGTTGAACATTGCCCCTGTGCATCACCTACTTCATCTTTATTCCCTCAACTACTTCAAGCATCCACTGAGCCACATTAGCCAGGTCTCAGTGTCCTTATTTTTGCTTGCTATATTTTCATTTAAGTTATCACTGAATTCAACCATTCTATCCTTAAGTTCCTTGAGCATCCTTATAACCATTGTTTAAGCTCTATATCTGGTAGGTTGCCTGACTCTATTTCACTTAGCCCTTTTTGGTGGATTTCTCCTCTTCTTTTATTTGGGGCATGTGTCTTTGTCTCCCCATTTTGGCTGCTTCCTTGTTTTTGTTTCTACGAATTATGTACATTTGTTGTGTCTTTAAGTCTTGGTAGTTTAGCCTTCTATTATAGGTTTCCTTTGAGACTCAGTGGCATAGCCTCCCTGATCAACCAATTCAGGTGCTCCAGGAGTCTTCTGTTGTAGTTGAGCCTTGATTGCTATTTGCACATTCATTGCTGGCTTTGACCATTAGTCTGGCCACCTTGATGATTGACTCCAGCAATATTTAATGAGCTAATATGTGGGGGCTGACTCTACAAGGTGGAATTAGCCCCTGAAAGGTCTGGTTACTGTTGAGATCTCTCTCTGTGTTTGCTGTTTTTGGAGCTAAATGTGTCATGTTCTGGTGTCTGCTACTTGGTGTGTTGGTTCCAGGGCATCCTGGGAGGCACTGTTGTGTAGGTCAATGTCAGATACTGCCTATGACTGGCCCTGGACTACCTGTTTGTGTCTACAAAGCAATTCACACTTTGTGTCTGCCTTTGCTGGAACTGTGTGTATGTGGGAAGGGCCAAGCTGTCTCCCGAGGGTGGCTTCCATCAGCACTGAGACTGGGGGAAGATCAGCAAAAGGCCTAAGGCACCCCAAGATCTGCATTCACCTACTGGTTACCTGTTAGTCTCACAGAAATAGCCTCTGGCAGTGCATGAGTTGCATAATATAGGTTCTCTGTGAGTTACCAGTTAGGGGTGAGTGATATTCACCAGTTTGATAGAGAATCAAATTTGGCACCAGTTTCATTCTGAGTTCACTCAGCAAAAGGTCTCATGGTCCACCAAGGCCAGCTGACACATCCTAGGGTCTGCTGTTGTATTTGAGGTGAGTGCTCAAGGTGAGGACAGTAGAGTTCGTCATGCTAAAAAAAGATTTAGGTGTGGCTGTGCGGAGGAAGGGCTCTACACAGAAATGGTGATGGTGGTCTAGGCCCGAGGAAAAAACAGATGGATCTCCTTAAGAACCTTCTAAGAATTTCTCACTTATGAGAGTTCTGGCCAAGATGGAGGCGTAGGTAGAAATGCTTCACTACCTCACACAACCAAAAGAAGGATAATAACCAATTTAAAAACAATAAATGACCAGACCTGCCAAAATATCAAACTGCATGGAACTCTGACAACCAAGGAGTTAAAGAAACATTTATTCAGACTGGTAGGAGGGGAGGAGATGGGCAGCCAGGCAGGTGGAGAGAACCCACAGAAAGGCATTTGACTGTTCAGGTGAGGAGGGGCTAGCTGACTGGGAAACTAAAGACTCAAAACCTCTACTAGCTGTAAAATACTGTGAGGGTCACAAAGGTGGGAGAAACTCCTAGTCTCAAAGGAGAGTTCTTTGGAAAGTTCAGCTAGAGCTGAGCATGCTAGTGGCACTGTTCCCTCTCTGACCTGTCTCGCACAGACAACATGACAACACAAAGACTGTTGCCCTGCCTTGGTGAATACTTAAGGCTCAGTCCCCATACAGCATATCTGTATAACAGATCTGCCAAGACAAAGAAATATAGTACAAATGAAAGAACAGACCAAAACTCCAGAAAAAGAGCTAAGCAAGGAGGAGATAGACAACCTAGCTGATGCAGAGTTGAAAACACTGATAATCAGTATGCTCACAGAATTGATTGAGCTCAGTCGAAAAATGAAGGAAGAAATGAAGGCTACCCAAAGTAAAATAAAGGGAAATATACAGGGAACCAATAGTGAAGGGAGAGAAGTCAGGACTCAAATCTATGATTTGTAACTAAAGGAAGAAATAAACATCCAACCAGAACAGAATGAAGAAACAAGAATTCAAAAACATGAGGAGGGGCTTAGGAACCTCTGGGACAAGTTTGAATGCTCCAACATCTGAATCATAGGGGTGCCAAAGGCAAGAGGAAGAGCAAGAAATTGAAAACTTATTTGAATAATATAATGAAGGAAAACTTCCCAAATCTGGTGAAGGAAATAGATTTCCAGGAAGTCCAGGAAGCCCAGGGAGTCCCAAAGAAGTTGGAGCCAAGGAAGCAAACACCAAGGCACATCATAATTAAGTTACCCAAGATTAAAGATAAGAAGAGAATCATAAAAGCAGCAAGAGGAAAGGAGAGAGTTACCTACAAAAGAGTGCCCATAAGACTATCAGCTGATTTCTCAAGAAACCTTACAGGGAAGAAAGGACTGGAAAGAATTATTTAAAATCATGAAAGGCAAGGACCTACATCCAAGATTACTCTATCCAGCAAAGATATCATTTAGAATGAAAGGGCAGATAAAGTGCTTCTCAGATAAGGTCAAGCTAAAGGAGTTCATCATCACCAAGCCCTTATTATATGAAATGCTAGGGACTTACCTAAGAAAAAGAAGATCAAAAACTATGAACAATAAAATGAAAACAAACTCAATGATCAGCAACTGAACCTAAAAACAAAAACAAAATCTAAGCAAACAATAGAACAGGAACAGAATCAGAGAAATGGAGATCACATGGAAGGTTATCAGTGGGGAGAGGAGGGGGCAAATGGGAGAAGAAAGGTACAGTGAATAAGAAGCATAATTTATAGGCATAAAATAGACAGGGGAGGTTAAAGAATAGTAAAGGAAGCAGACAAGCCAAAGAAGTTGTATGTACAACCCATGGACATGAACTAAAGAGGGGAGAAATTCTGGAGGGTGCAAGGCTGAGAGGGTATAATGGGGAGAAAAAAAATTGGGACAACTGTAATAGCATAGTCAATAAAATACACTTTGAAAAAAAAATTTCTCCACTACAAAGCCAGGCTGGTTGCAGCCAGAAGACTCTGGCAGTTCAAGGCCACAGGAACTTGGGCTGGTGTGGTTAGTGCATCCCCCCAGGATGTGGCACAGAGAGGAATGTTTCATATCTATGGGCACTGTGGGAGAGGGAATCAGCGCAGATACAATGGAGGCTGTCCTTCTAGCCATTTTTTTAAAAAAGCCACACAATCCATTCAGTCTCTGTATGACTTCTTTCTGCTCTCAGCTTCCATCCTTCTGCTAGAGCCCAGGGAGAGTGCTCCCAAAGAAAAATTTGTGTGCTGGCTCTTTTAGAGGGCTCCTGGATTTGTATCAGACTCGTGTCTCTCTCTACCATCCTGAATACACACTGATTTTCACAGTCAGATGGCATTCTGGCTCCTTGGACTACTGGCATTCTTAAGCACCATTCTTGAGTACTCCAAGGTACTGGTGCTCAAGTGTGGGGAGTCCAGCAAGGGGCTGAGACTCCTTGCTCCTCAGAGGGACCTTTGCAGCTAAGATAGCTTTTCCAATTCTCAACCACTGTTTGTGGGACCAGCCCTTTTCATGAGTCTGCTTTTCCTACCAGTCTTCATGTGGCTACTTCTGTAAATTCTTGGTTATAAGATTTCTGTACAGCTAGTCTTCAGTTGATTACTCAGTTTGATTGTTTTATAATTTAGGTGTAATTTCACATTGGTCCTGGGAGGAGGTGAGTGTAACTTCTACCTACTCCCCTGCCATTTTGGATCCTTATATCTTTATTTTAATTGTGCTATTGATAAAATTTTTCTTTGACCCCATATGATTCTGGACTTAAATACTTTTTGTATATTAACACACCACCATTGGCTTTACTGTTATTTTCTCACCATATTATTATTTATTGTTTTATTTTTTAAATTGCTGGATCACTTCTTAGCTGTATTTTTTAAGCCAGCTCTGTTTGTTACCAAATCTGAAAGTGCTTCCTTTTGGTGCCTGAGTTTATCATATTTCCACCTATTGCCATAATTTTATACCTGGCTTTATCTTTGTTATCTTAATTTTTATTAATTCCATTTCATTTGTTTTTTGTCCTTTTTCATGTGCTGTATGTAAAATGCATTATGTTCATTTTTATAGGCTTTTAAAAGGGGAAAATCTTGTTTTGAGTGATACAAACATTTGCCTTTTAAGTTTGTTAAATAACTGTATTTAGTCTTTGAGTTTCAAATTATCATTTGACTCTTTTATGGCCACATAGGAACTTAGCACTACTTTCCTTGCCCTCCTCAATTGATCTCTTCCTGTTTCCTCATCTTTTTCATTCTAGTCTTGGGATATCAGTTGATGCATATTTTTCCTATACAACTGTTACTTTTTATTATACATATTTTCCCATATTTTATTGAGGTTTTTCCAATATATTTTAAATCATTTTAGCAGCAATTATTTTTATTTTAATTTATGTATTTGATTCATTTAAATACTTGCCATTAGTTCTTTTATACTATGATTTTCCCATTATTGATTTCCTGTTCGGCTATATTTATGAGTCATTTGCAGAATGGCTTTAGTGTTTTCTTTGAACAGGTAAAAGAATAAGATTAGCTCTTAAATTTTGCACCTGAGGTTATTTTCTTATTGTATTTACACTTGAATACCAATTTATCTGGATGTAGAATGATTGGGCTACAGTCTTTCTTCATCAATAACCTGTAGTTGTTGTTCTGTGCATTTCTACAGTTTCATGGATGGGAAATTTAAAGCTTGTTTGATTTTTATTTTTGTAGGTAACTGTCATATTATCATGGATGTATCAGTATACATCCATGATAAGAACTGTGGACATTTCAGAGTATGTGTACATACTCTGAATTTATTTTAATTTTAAAATAGAATTTATTTTAATAAATTCTATTATTAAATAGAATTTATTTTAATAATTTTAAATAAATATAATTTATTTTAATTAATTTTATTGTAACTCAGTAAGCCCAATTAATCTGCCCACCTAAGCAATTTGTTTTGATCACAAAGTTTGATGTTCAATACTTAATAATTAGTTTAATATCAATATTTAATATTTATTTATTATTTATGTATCTATTATTTTGGTTTTTGTCTTAGGACTATCTATAAGTCATTCACCCAATAGAGTGTTATTGAGTGACAACTATGTGACAGGCATTACTTTAGGTTCTTGGGGGTTTCATCAATGAGCCAAAGATCCCTGTTCCCAAGGAGTCTAAATTCTTCCAGGAGAAACAGACAAAACAGGAAACTTAATACATAAATTATATAGTGAGCACTTGGATTAGGGATCTTGGAGGAACTTGTGGTTGACAAAGTGAGACATACTTTTCTCTTGTTCAGTTTTTGCATGTTTTTAAACTTTCACTCCACTGTTTGTAATCCACTTTTTCCTCTCTACTTTGGGGGCTGATTTCATGTTCAGATTCTCTATCAGTAATTTAATTTTACATGATCTCACTTCTGCTCTGTTTTTATCCCTGTACAATTATATTTTGTTCTTCCTTGTAAGCCTGAAATGTTTATTTTTAGTCCATTTAGCATTTTTGAAATTGTAGTAAAAACACTTAACATGAAATCTACTCTTAATTCATTTTTAAGTGCACAGTGCAGTGTTGTTAATTATAGACATGATATTGTACAGCTTATCTATTATTTATGACTGAAACTCTATGCCCTTTAAACAGAAACTCACCATTTTCTACTTTCCACAGCCTCTTTCAACCTCTATTCTACTCTGTTTTTATAGGGTTGACTACTTCAGATAGTCATAGTAGTGGAATCATATAGTATTTTTCCATCTGTAACTGGCTAATTTCACTTAATATCTTCCATGTTTATTCATGTTGGAAGATATGTCAGAATTTCCTCTTACTTAAAGGCTGAATAATATCTCATTGCATGTATATGCTACATTTTCTTTATGAATTCATCCATCAATAGACTTTTAGGTTATTTCAATATCTTGGCTCTTGTGAATAATGCTGCAAAGAACATGAGAGTGCAGACATTTCTGAGAGATTTTAATTTCAGTTCTTTTGGACATATACCCAGAGGTGGTATAGTTAGATCATATGCCAGTTCTATTTTCTTGTGTCTGTTTCATTTCAGCTTGCTTTGTGTTTGTGACTTCTTCTTGATCAACAGAGTTATGTACTTCTGTCATTCTATGGATAAGCTAATATGTTTTAAAAATTCATTTGTATTTTCTGAAGAAAACTATACTATCAGATGTTATTTTTCTCAGATCATGATTCTCTTTCTTTCATGTAGCCCTAGGTCTTCATAGGCTCCTTCTCATTTTGTTGTTTCCATTCATTATTATATACCGCTCATCTCTGATCTTGGCCCCACATCTTCAGCCCTATCACCTCTCTAGATGATAACCATCCTCCTTGGCTCAGGCCTGGAATCAACCTGAGGCCCAGACTGAGGCAATCTCTAACAAAGCTGATGGGAGGCTATCAGCTATCCTCTTCTTCCATACTAAAAAATGACAGATGAGTCAGATGCCATTTTATTCTTTGCTCCAGTCTTTTGTGGGGATGATTATGCATGCAAAGACATCTAACAGCCCAGCCCCAGCCCTTCTAGTCTTGCTACAATGCCTACTAAAAGTGAAGATTGTCATCTCTGAATGTGTGTATAAAGCAACAAGCAGATTCCAATGTTAATTTACTTTTTCATTTGGTCATAAAATCATGAAGGCAAAGCAGACATTATTATTGTTATTTTATGATAAGTAGAATGATATTCAGATTGATGAAGTGTCTTGCCTAGTATCACATGGCACATGCTTAGTATGGGATGAACCAGTCCCAACAAATATGTCCTCCTGCTCTATTTTTATCTGCTTCCTTCCATTGTTCATCTCTACTAAGTGGATGTGATAATACATTTCAAAATCAATGTTAATTTACACCAGGCAATTTTGCCTGCCAACAATGAGTCTGTGTGTATTCAATTAATAAAGAATCAGAGAGACCTTTTTTTGTGCCTGTCTATAGTCACACATCTAATTTGTATTGTAATTAAAAGTATAACTCATGTCTTCCTATTTCAAAATCAGACATTTTCTTTCTTGTATATGATACATCTCACTAAACAGAATTAAAGGAAAAATGTCTTTCCAGAAATTCCCTAGTATGCATTTCAAAATTAATAAATCTCTAGGTACATGTCTCAGCTGCTATGCATTCTGTTATAGTGATGATGAGGAGGCAGTTTGTGTACCTTGGGGGACAGAGGACAATTGCATTTGGGGACTCTTTGCATTCCACTGGACCCTCTGCTGTCTGTATCCTGGTGTGAGCCCTTTGGTCATGAAAATCCAAGGATAAAAATATGGTTTGCATTAGTGTATGCTCTTTGTATAACTAACAATGCCTTTCTGTTCATTGATCCATAGTGGTGTCTGTTGGCATTTTGGTTAAATAATAAATGCAAACATGGCTGTACCGCAGACCACGAAATGAGGCAGGTATACCCCAGCACTTACCCTCTTTATTTCTCACCATAACATATCCTAGCAAGTCCCCACAGTGTAAATCACTGTCATTTTCTTAGTGGAGGCCACATCCAGTAAGTGAGAAGATTCTGGGGAACAGACTTTGGCTATGGTGGCTTTTCTGATACACAAAGAATCCTCCCACCCCCATTTAATCCCTGACTATGGAGGGGCTTGTCATAGAACTTCCTTGTACTAATAGACTTGTATTAGTGAACATGGTCTTTTCTCACCCAATCCAGATAGTCCACTTGCTGAGGAATGCTAAATGGTTTGTGGTAGAGGGTTTTGTAGCTTCCAGGAGACAATGACACCTATAAACTCACTTTGGAGGACTGTGGCTTTGCAGATTCACAATTACAATGGAAAGAAACTGTATAATTCAGTTTCTTATTTAGAGACATATCTGCTGGTGAAACTCCTCCTTCCTTTGACCTTAAAAAAATGGAGGAATTCTCTCTACCAAAGCTCACAAAAATTACACTTCAGTAAACTTTTGGCCTGTCCTATAAATACATTGAGTTGAGTGATAATAATTAAGAAAAACATTATTACTTTAGCAAACTCACTTAAGTTTCTAAAGTGTTGTGGGAAAGAACTAGTTTTGGTTAAAGTCACACAAAGGCAAAATGCAAGACAGTTAACATGGCACAGACTCAGTATGCCCCATCACTGTTTGATAGCTGTTTTAATGAGAATTGAAGGCTTATAGGGGAAATCACAATGAGTGATCTAATAATGTCATTCTCATTTAACTAATAATTTCATTCTTTGAGAGTTAGCTGTCTAAGGAGGCAAAAGAATAGAAATATAATTGAACAGAAACTGGTTTCAAGTTCCAAACATAAATTTAAAGAGAAGTAGGCAGTAGTTCTCAAACTGAGGAGATTTTTGCCCCTCAGAGGCCATATAGTAAGGTCAAAACTTGGTGGAGGTGCTATTGATTTCAATGGGCAGAGGGCAGGGATGCTGTTAAATATACTACAATGCACAGGACAGAAACCCTGCTGTGGATAGTTCCTTCTTCCTTCCTCCTGGGGACTAACAGCACATCTCAGACACATAGGCTCTCCTCTCCTCATCAACCTCCTTCCCTACATTCTCATTGTCTTCTTCAAGAGAAGAGCCCTTTTGATGAAAGGCCTTCACAGCAGTCACACTCACCTTTCCCTGCTGGTCTGTTTTGATTTCCCAGCCCCGAGGCAAGTCCAGCCTTGTGTCTGCAAACATGTTGATGAAATTCACCAGGTCCCGATTGTGCTGGTAACGTTCAAAATTGCGTGCATCCCGCCGGATTTTCAGAATCATGTGCTTTAAGCAGGTGCTACTGGTGAAGACTCGGTAGGCATTCTGAGATGGGGTCAGAGGCATTTGGGGTAGGGAGTGGAGGATTAGGAAAAACACAGACCAAGTACATTTTGAGAACCTTAATGTAATGCAATCTGATTTCTACACAGCAATTTATTGTGAGCCTCAGAAGCAGCAATCTTGCTCAAAAATTAATGAGCACCCATAAACACACATGGACCTATTTGTGATCCCTATCTACCTGATGCTCTATAGGCTTGGACACAGTTGACCCCCTGGTGCATCTCAAAGCCTCCCTTCCCTTCTCTTATCTCCTTCTCCTTCAGCAGCTTGGCTTTCTTGAGTCTCTCTCTACCTTTTTGAGCATCTCTCCTCCATGGATCCTTCCCTAACTGCACAGGTCTACCTTTTATCTGTCTACAACAGAAAGTATTAATTTAGGGTTCTGGAATTTAAGGCAGAGGTCTGTGAGTCCTTTGATTCCTCTGTAGAAATGTTTGTGTGTAGAGGGGTTGGGCAATGAGAAAAACAAAAGTTTCAGGAATTTTTCATTGTGTAGATGACAGTTTTATGGCAAATGGGGATGATATGTGCATGTGATAAAAGAGAAGATTCCTTGCAGCTATAGCAAACTGGCACAGTGGCTCCTGTTGGCTCAAGGAAACCTGGTGCCCGGTGCTGAGAGCATCAATATCTGGCACCCTTGTATCCCTTCAGAATTTACCCCTGCACCACCACAGGGCAGCTGCTTTGGGTCTAACCACTGAATGTCCTAAGAGCTTCTTAAATATAACCTACTAAAAACTGACCTTCTCCTCCTTCTCTGCCACTACCTTTGTCATCTCATTAAACTCTGCATCTGCCTAATTAAGTCACCACTTAACTCAGGTGCTCAAAAGCAAACTAGACTCAGACTTTCTGGAGACCTAATCTCTGCCTCCTTACCCCCAAAACGCAGTGATTTCAAGCAATGTTATTGATTCCACATAGAAATATTTCCTGAAATGAGTCATTCCTTTCCATTAGTCCAGCCAGTTACTTAGACCTTCATCTCTCACTTGAGCAATTGAATGAATTAGCTTTTAGTCTTAGCCTTTCGGTCTTTCTCATATACTTCTGCCAGAAAAAAAAATTCTTCATCAAACATCCCCAATCATATAATTCTAATGTCTAAGACTGCTCGCTATTGACTATTGAAGTAGATCAAGGCTCCTTTTCATATCTTACATGGCATTTCCCTACTTTTTCTCCAGCCCCTCTTTCCACTTCTGCCTGTCACCACACTCCAGCCACACCAGACTCAACACCAAGCCACTTCACAGTTGCTTCTTTTCTCTCTCTGCCTGGAACTTTTTCTCCAATCACTTTTAACCTTCAAGACTCAATTCAATAGTTGTCTCCTCAGGAATGCTCCCTGATGTTTCATCTCCTGTGTTTGTTTCATTCCTCAATGAGGTCAGGCTATACCTTGTCAGGTTAGATTGGTCTTTTTGACACATCTGTTGCTAAAAAAAGAGGAAGCCCTTGCTGTTTAGGTGCCACCTTAATTTGTCTTGTGACTCCAGCACCTAGTTCTGTGCCTGAAGTACAGAAAATGTTTGTCAAATGAAAGAATTAATAAATATAGTGACATCATGTCATTGTTTTTTTTGAAAACACACACAAAAAAATTAAAACTACATATCTAAATATCACATCAGATTTAACTTAATTATAATATTTGAAAAATTAAAAGGAAAGTTATTTATCTAGGAGAAATCTATTTAAAAATTTATTAACAAAAGTGAGTTTATAAAATGATTCAAACTACAAAGGAATCTGTCAACTTCATAATCTTATTCCTTTAAAATTTTGACAAAAAACACATATTTCTTTCCAAAGCATTTTCCCTGATATTAACACATTTCAGCCTAACAAAAACCTGCAGAGTAAAGAACATTTCCAAATCTAGCTCTTCTCTTTTTGAGGAGACTTGTAGAACAAAAAGGGTGGACTGAGCTGTTTGTTTTTCTTGCCTGGGTTAAAATTGCTACCTTTTTAAAAAAATGTATCAAACAAATCAGCAAAGTTGTGTTTTTTGGTCTTCATGGAAGCCAGGCCAGACTCACGTTGCAGTTTTGGAGCACTTACATAATTAGCATGCAGTACAGTGAAGAATTCAGGATTGGTGATAAACTTGACCGCTGGGGACTGCAGCAGCAAGGTGATTTTTTGTGAGTTCACTGGAGAAAGTGACCCTTCTCTCCTCAGATCTGGAAAAAGTGAAGCAAAGCAACAGAATGCATTGGAAGAAAGTAATGTCAAACACAGTAGTTCTCTCTGCATACCAGCAGCATGCATACCTTCGCTTACACAGCTGAAGTGGACTCTTGTTTTTAATAGTAGTCTGACTAGGAGTCAGATGTCACAATAATAACACCAGATATCACAGTGATCTGGCCAGGAGTCATGTCACTTTGTGTATGTCACTTAAGAACCATTATTTCCTAGGAGTGTTTCTGTATAATTTCAGTTAGGCTTAAGTCCTTAAATATTTTGTCCTTTTTATGCCAACTACTTTTTCTTTTTCTTTTTTTTTTTTACATATTGCTAATCATAGATACCATAGATTGTTTGCTAAAAGTGCCACAATTTTTTCCCTCCCTGCATGAGACTTTGCAGCCTCTCCCCTTGTTGATTGAACTGGCCATGTGTCTTGCTTTAACCAACAGAGTTTGGCAGAGGTTTGGAGCCAGGGTTTCAAGAAGGCTGTGTGTTTCCACTCTTATCCAGAGCTCTGCCACCACCATGAAAACAAACTTGGGTTAGCCTGGTGCAAGGTGAGAAGCCATGGGGAACAGGGACAAACTGCTCCATCTGAGGCCCTCTCAGGGCAGGCAGACCATTGTTGCTTCAACAACTGACCAAGGATGCATAGGTGAGCCCAGAGGTGTCTGAGGAAACACTTAGCTGAGCTCTGCTCAAATTACCCACCTGCAGGATAAATGTATGGTTGTGAAATTAAGATACTAAGCTTTGGGATGGTTTGTTACATAGCAAATGGCAACATATCTGATACTAAACACAGAAATAAGTTTTCTGCTCCTTTAATCCTTATGTTTTTTAATTACTCAACTACTTTACCACATCTCTCTCAGGAGGTTAAACAAAGGCATTGATAATAGAAAATCTTAAACAATTCAGTTTAGTTAGTATATCTGGTAAAATACATTAAGTAAAACTAATTAAAATTGTTGGCAGAACTGTGTACATGCATGTGAAAATGTCCACTGTTCTGCATTGTAATAAGAGCTGAGACCTGGAAGGACTGAAAGTATGTGCTTGTTTGCTAGACTATTTTCTGAGCCTTCTTTTCACAATATGTTTTTCTCACTTAATTTAAAAATGTGGATTGTTAGTATGTCACTGTGATCCTCTTATGTAGTTATAGGTATAAGTAGTGAAAGCCATTTTCCTATGCCAGACACCTCGTGGATGCCTACAATATTTGGTAAAAAGGGTCTTGGGTGTTGTGTATAACCATAGCCTGCTGGAAAATGTCTTTGTTCCCAGGTTTCTCCCCCAAGAGGAGCTATATTTTATTCAAAAGGCAAACAACTAATTATTCCAATTAATAATGTTGTTATATGGCTTTTATGAAGTATAACATGAATTTTTGTTGCATGTGTTACTTATAAGTAAAAAATCCTTAGACAACAAATAAGTTAACCTAACTAGAAATGATGAAGCCACTGAAAAACTGCCTTGATGCACAAGTGTCATAGCAAACCCAGCTCTGAGTCCCCAGACTTCATCAGCCTCTTTTCTCTAGACCCCAAGCCATGGTGCTAGTGTTCTCTTTATGTGAATCCCTTTCTCCTTTATTTCCCAGTGTTAAATTTCTGTCTGCTTTACTTTGTTGACACCTTGCCTCTTTCTTCTCTTTCTTGACCTCCATCCATTCCATTGCTCTCTTTCTACAAGGGCACAGCATCATACCACAAGGCTGGGCAAATGGTTCACACACTCTGTCACACAGCCACTAGAAGCCATCCCAGAAGTCTAGGGATCCCTCTCCCCATACCTAAGCTCAACTGAGAAGATTCGGTCTCTGAGTCACTCTCACCACCTCCTCCGCCACTTCCTGTTGGAACTTGCTCACAACTTTGGCTACCAGAATCTTCTTCGAGCCTCTCTGTTGCAATGGTTCGTTGAATATTTTGAT
The DNA here is from genome assembly GCA_004027475.1 of Anoura caudifer. NCBI lineage: Eukaryota > Metazoa > Chordata > Mammalia > Chiroptera > Phyllostomidae > Anoura > Anoura caudifer. The sequence continues at coordinate 156,844 of PVKU01002439.1, forward strand.
ACCTTTGCATCAGAAAATGGAAAGACAAGAGTTAACTTTTGTTTGTTGGCTTGTTGGGGGCTGGTGCTTCCAATCAGGTCGCTGGACAAATCTGTAAAAATTGTCTTGAATGTCAGGGAAAAAATGCTTAAAATTCCCACAAGAGAGCCAAAACAATTAGTAAGATAAATGTTTCTGGATGATTTGACCTCTCTTTGTTTTCTGACATATGATAAGTTTCAAGTACGGTGACTTCTAAAACACCAACATAAATGATAATGAATCATTAAAAAGTAGCCTATGTCCTGCATTAGACAAAATCTGGCTAAGTCCAAAATAAGACCATGGAAAGTAAAATGTTGTAATTAAGATATCAAATTGCCCTTACATTACTGTAGTCTATAAACTAAAATAGTTCTACTCATTTATTTTTACTTGACAGGAAACTCATTACTGACAGGGTTTGTGGAGATAAAAACACACAAGCAGAAAAATGTTTTGGATATTGGAAGATGGTGGCAGAGCAGTTGGAACCATCATTCACTTGCTCCCAGACCTGAACCAACCTCACAGCCAAAACCCAGAGCAGTTGAATGAAGAGTCCAACAGAGAGTGAGTGAGAATGTCTGTGAGTGAGTGAGTATGTGGACGAGAGAGCAGGAAATGTGTAGTAATGAGTAAGAACCTGTCCACCTGCAGGGTGCCTGGGAGCAGGAGCCAGGCTCTCAAAGTGGAGCTGCCACATTTGCCCAGCCCATCAATTCTGGCTGCACAGAGTTGGGGCAGCTGTGGCTGTGGATCAGCTCAGAAACCACAAGCTACCGGGACTGAGAAAGAAAGTCTGGGAGGTGAGGGCCCCAGAAATAGCACAGCAAGAGCAGGCCCACTCAAGGTTTAAGAACACTGGAGAGATAGGATTCAGTACTCTGCCATCACTACCATCCTGTGTTATAGTATAGCTGTGGGGTTCTTCCCAATACCATCTGGGAAAGATTCAGAGAAAAACTTTATCTAAAACTGTAGGAGGCTCTGAAAGTCTGTGGCCAGCCCTGACTGGGAGACACCCTGTGATTTTGGGGTAAGGCAAGCATGTGGAGAATAGGCCCCCAGAGACTGGTGCTGCAGTGTGGGAGGCACACAGGAACTTTTAAAAGGGGAGCTGAGGGTCACCTCAGACTGGGCAGGGGCCCAGGGCTCATACCCATGTGCAAGTGGAAGCAGTGGTTCTGCTAACCAAAAATTCAGAGAGAGAGAGAGAGAGTCACACTGAAGGAACTGTATGATCGGACCCAGCATGGCTCTCAAGCAGGGGACTGTTCAGAATGGAGAATTTGGGTGGAAACTCCTACAAGAGAGCAGCTGAGACTGGAAGGCAGGAGCTGAATGCCTGAGATTTGCTGCAGCCAGCCAAATCCTCTCACATAGGACAACACCTCACTTGTGGGGTTACAGGCTCGGCAGATCAGCAAGGTCAGGCTCAGTAGTCTCCTGCTGGGTACATTTCTGCAGAGGAGAGAAGAAAAAGCTCTGAAAGCTCCCTTCACCAGAAACTACAAGCTACACAGTCCCTCCAGCCCCGATCTTCTCAGTCTTTTTTATGATTGTCACTATTTTCTCTCTTGCATAGGTTTTTAACATTCGTTTCTTGTCTTTCAAAATTATGCCAAATATATCAACAGGTTTTATATTATAGTGTATTTTAAATTCCATATTTTGCTCTGCCCTTCTCCTATTCAGTTTTACGTTCTTCCTTCCTCCTCTTATTTTTGTTTTAAATTCTATTTTTTCTTTTGCTATACCTTGTTTCTATTCTATACCATTACTATTTCTCCCCCTCCTCTAGCCACTCAAAACAATTTTTGTTTGTCATTAGTTATCTCAAATTCCTTTTACCATTCTTACAATACCCTTATTCTCTCTTCACCTTAATCAATCTTTGTACATTGGTTGTGGATAAGGTGGTCGTAGTTGCATTTCTTCAAATTAGATCTAGATAGTCACTATTTTATATTTCAAATCTCAAAACTTACAGTTTCCCTCTCCTACTCCATTTTGCCTTCATCCTGACTTGTCTCTCTTTTTTTTTTCTTTCACTTAAATTTTAAATTTTCCCTGTCTTAGCCCGGTCTTTATTTCTTACTCTTAGTATTCCTTTCCCTCTGTCTTCTCAAAATCACATCTCCTTCCCCTACACATCTCTTAAGCTTTTCTTCCTTTCTCTTTTTCTTCTAATCCCATCCCATCTATATTAATCTTAGTTCATTTGTTGTTGTTATTGCTGTGGTGGATCTATTTTTCCAATTGGAGATTATATGTATTTGCTATTTTTCTTCTCTCTCTCTCTCTCTCTCTCCACAAGCACACACATGCATATTCTTTTCCTTCTCACTCTCTACTTATATACATACACACACACACACACAAACACACACACACACACAAGTTCTTTTTGGTTTAATCCTAATATCATACCCTTCCTTTCTCTTACTCCATTCTACCTTCCCTCCTCCTTTTTATATTTCTGATGTAAATTTTATTCTTTCTCTCTTCACCTTGTCTCCATTCCTTACTCTTATTACTGTTTCTCCCTTTACCTTTGCAAAATCACTTCTCTTACAGTTACTTATCTCATATTCATTTTTCCTTTCTTATAATAGTCTTAATCTCCTTACACTTTTATTAATATTAGCTATTTGCTATTGATAGTGTGGTCGTGGGCTGGGGTTATAATTGTGGGTGTGGGTGTGTTCCCTGGGCTGTTTGTTCTGGCAGCACTTATACAGCAGTATACAAGATGTGGTGCACAGAGTGACTTTCAGTTACCCAGCTGGAGGGAAGGACCCACCAAAAAACACCCAATAACCAAAACCCAATAGCAACCAGAGAGCCCACATAAACAGCGTAAAGGGCATCCCAAGAGCATCAAGCTAAGGATATCAAGGGGACTGCACCATTGAGTCCCACAAGTCCTCACCACAGAATTTCACAGAAGACAGGGAGTAAATGCAGATCCATTTAATACACAGAAACAAACAAGAAGAATCACCAAAAAAATAAGAAAGGAAAAAAAACAGTCTCCAATCAAAAAGAAAGACAGAATCCCCAGAAAGAGAGTTAAATAAAACTGAAGGATGTAAAGCTATCAGACATTGAGATCAAAATAATAGTTAAAAAGATGCTCAAAGAGCTCACTGAGAGCTACAAAGAATTCCAGGGAAGCGATAAGAAGCTTACTATGAACTACACCAACATGAAAAAGGACATAGACTATCAAGAAGAGACAGAAGGAAATGAAGAATACAATTTACGAAATGAAGAAAACAGTGGAAGGAATTAAAAGCAGGTTAGATGAAGCAGACGATTGAATCAGAGAGCTGGAGGACAAGGTAGAAAAAAACATACAGATGGGGCAACAAAACTAATCAAGACTCAGAAAGAATGAAGAGGGGTTAAGGGAACTGCAAGACATCATGAAATTTAATAATATCTTTATAATAGGCAGCTCAGAATGAGAAGATGAGCAAGGGACAGAAAACCTATTTGAAAAAGTAATGACATAAAACTTCTCTAACTTGTTGAGAGAAAAAGTCATGGAAGTCTAGGAAGCATAGAGGGTCCCTATCAAGATGAACTCAAAGAGGCCCACTGCAAGACACATTATAATTAAAATGGCAAAATTTAAAGACAAAGAGAAAATCTTAAAAGCACCAAGGGAGCAACAGCTAGTGACATACAAGGGAGTTCCGATAAGGTCATCAGGTGATTTCTCAAAAGAAACACTAAAAGACAAAAAGGAATGACTAGAAATACTCCAAGTAATGAAAAGCAAAGTTGTGCAATGAAGATACTCTACTTGGCAAGACTCTCAAATAAATGAAAGGTGAAATAAGGAGTTTCCCAGAAAAAGAAAGCTAAGAGAATACATGTCCAACAAACCAACATTGCAAGACAAGATAATGGGACATCTTTAAGAAGATAAAGAAAAAAAGAGAGAGAGATAGGAACACAGGTACAAAGGAAAAAAGGAACAATGAATTGAATAAGTACCTAGGAATAATAACCTTAAATACAAACAGATTAAATGCTCCGATCAAAAGACATAGGGTAGCTGAATGAATAAGAAAACATAACCTGCATATATATTGTCTACACAACCCACCTCAAAACAGAAGATCTACATATACTGAATGAAGGGATGAAAAAATATTATAAGAAAATGGACATAAAAAAAGTTGGGGTAGCAATATTTATATCAGACAAAATAAATTTCAATAAAAGGCTATAAAAGGAGACAAAGAAAGACACTTCATAATACTTAAGGGAAAAATCCATTAAGAAGATAAAATTATTGTAAATATATATGCATCCAAAATATCAGTATGAAAATATATAAGGAAAATATTGAGTAGAAAACAGAAGACTGTATAAGAACAACAATTAAAATAAAATTAAAAAAAAAAAAAGAAAATATTGGAGAATTTCAAGAAAGATATCAGCAGCAGCCACTCATAATAGGAGATTTTAACACTCCACTGTCACATGGACAGATCTCCAAAGTTTCAACAAGGCTATTATGGCACTGAATGACACTCTAGATCAAATGTACTTGATATATGCAGGAATTTTCACCCAAAGGAAACAAAATAAACATTCTTTTCAAATGCTCACAGAATATTCTCTTTTTTAAATGTATTAGCTATTTTATTTATTTATTTATTTTATTTTTGCTCAATTACAACTCTCTCCATTCCCCCCATTACTGTCCCAAGCCCTTTCCACAACCCACCTTCTACCTTCAATCCTACCCCTTGTTGTCTTTGTCTATGGGTCCTTTACACACGAAATGGAACATTTTCAAAGATAGATCACATGGTAGGACACAAAACAAACCTTAACAAATTCAAGAAAATGGAAATCTTATCAAGCATGTGTTTAGAACACAATGGCTTGAAACTAGAAACCAACCTCAAGGATGAAACTCAAAAACATTCAAATTCATAGAGGCTGCATAACATGCTGTTGAATAATGAATGGGTTAACTATGAGATCAAGAATGAACCCAAAGAGTTTTGAAAACAAGTGAAAATGAACACACAAGAGCCCAAAACTAATAGGACACAGCAAAGAAAGTCCTGAGAGGGAAGTTTAAAGCCATACAAGCCTGCCTATAAAAGATGAAAATATTTTACATAAATAACCTAACCATACACCTACAATAACGAAAGGAACAACAACAACAAAGACAGCCTAGAGCAAGTAGAAGGAAGGAAATAACCAAGATCAGAGCAGAATTAAACAACATAGAGGCTAAAAGAACAGTACTACAGTTCAATAAATCCAGGTTCTTTGAAAAGATAAACAAAATTGACAAGCCTTTAAGCAGACTCATCAAGAAAAAAAGTGAGAGGGCCCAAGTAAACACAATCAGAAATGAAAGAGGAAAGATTATAATGGATACCACAGAAATGCAAAAGATTGTGAGAAATTACTACAAAGAACTGTGCCAAGAAATTTGAAAACTGAGGTGAAATGGGCAAACTTCTAAAAAAATATAATCTTGTGAAACTCACTGAAGAAGAACCAAGAAAGCCTTAACAGACCAATAACAGCAGATGAAATTGAAGCAGTAATCAAAAAACTCCCAACACACAAAAGCCCTGCAAAGGATGGTTTCACAGGAGAATTCTACAAAGCATTTAAGGGAGAGCTAACCCCTATCATTCACACACTATACCAAAAAGTCCAGGAAGATGAAAGACTCCCAAATTCTTTTTATGAAGCCAGCATCATTTATTTCCAAAACCAGATAAAGACACAATAAAGAAGGAAATCTTCAGGCCAATATGGCTGATGAACATAGATGCTAAAATCCTTAACAAAATATTGGCAAACTGCATCCAGCAATACATTGAAGAGATCATACACCATGACCATGTAGGATTCATCCCAGAGATGCAAGGATGATACAATATTCACAAATCAATAAACTTAATAGATCACACAAACAAAAGCAAAGACAAAAATAACATGATCATATCAACAGATGTGCAAAAAGCATTTGATAAGGTACAGCACCCATTGATGATAAAAACATTCAGCAAAGGAAACAGAGGGAGTATTCTTCAACCTAATAAAGGCCATATATGAGAGACTGACAGCCAACATCATACTCAATGGGCAAAACTAAAAGCTTTTCCACTAAGATCAGGAACAAGACAAGGTTGTCCACTTTCACTACTTCTGTTCACATAGAATTGGAAGTCCTAGCCACAGCAACCAGAAAAGAAAAAGAAATAAAAGGCACTGAAATTGAAAAAGAGGGAACAAAACTGTTATTGTTTGCAGATGACATGATAATGTACATAGAAAATCCTATAGACTCCACCAAAACAACTGCTCATCTTAATAAATGAATTTGGCAAAACATCAGGATACAAAGTCAATATTCAGAAATCAAAGGCATTTTTGTACACCAACAATGAAATATCAGAAACAGAAATCTGAAAAAAGATTCCATTTGATACAGCAATAAGAAAAGTAAAATACCTAGGAATAATCCTAACCAAGGAGGTAAAAGAACTGTACTCAGAAAACTACACAACACTGAAGAAAGAAAATAAGGAGGACACAAATACATGGAAACATATACTGTGTTCATCATTGGAAGAATTAATATCATCATAATGTCTACATTACCCAAAGCAATTTATAGATTCAACGCAATATCTATGAAAATACCAATGGCATATTTCAAAGATATAGAACAAACACTTCAAAAATTTATATGGAACCATAAAAGACCCTGAAGCAATTTTGAGAAAGAAGAACAAAGTAGGAGGGATCACAATACCTTATATCAAAGTGTAATACAAGGCCACTACAATCAAAATAGCCTGGTACTGGCATAAGAACAGACACATGGACCAGTGGAACAGAATAAACAGCCCAGAAATAAACCAAAGTCTCTGTGGTCAATTAATATTTGACAAAGGAAGTGAAATAAGCCATGTGGTGAAAGACAAATACCACATGATCTTACCTTTAACAGGAACCTAATCAACAAAACAAACAGACAAGAAAAATATAACCAAAGACACTGAAAGAACAGGCTGACAGTGACCAGAGGGGAGGGGGGGAATTTTAGGGGAAAAGGGGAAGGCATTACAGGAACAAGTATAAAGGACACATGGATAAAACTAGGAGGGTGGAAATAGGAGTGAGGTGGGGAGGGCCGAGTGGTCTGGGATGGAAGTAGAAGACAGAAAACTGTACATGAACAATAATTAAAATTTAAAAAATTTTTTGACAAAGGGGACAGCAGCATAAAATAGGGCAAAAATAGCCTCTTCAACAAATGGTATTGGGAGATCTGGACCACTACATGCAAAAAATGAAACTAGATTACCAAAATACACCATACACAAAAATAAACTCAAGGTGGATTTAAGGTGACTTAAATATAAGTCATGGCACTGTAAAAATCCTAGAGGAGAACATAGGCAGTATAATCTCACATATTCCATGCAGCAATATTTTCAGTGTTATGTCCCCTAGAGCAAAGGACACAAAGGAAAGAATAAAGAATTGGGATCTCATCAGAATGAAAAGCTTCTGCACAGCTAAAGAAAACATCATTAAAATAAAAAAAGAACTAACTGTATGGGAAAACATATTTGCCAATGATAGCTCAGAAAAAGGTTTGATCCCCAAAATATATAAAGAACTCACACAATTCCACTCCAGGAAGACAAAGAGCCCAAGTAAAAATGGGTAAATAACTTCAACAGACATTTCTAGAAGGAGGACATACAAAGGATCCAGAGACACCTGAAAAGATGCTCAGTGTTGCTAGCTATCAGAGAGATGCAAATTCAAACCACAATGAGATACCACCTCACACTAATGAGAATGGGCATCTTAAGTCAATCAACAAACAGGTGTTGGAGAGGATGTGGAGAAAATGGAACCTTAGTGCACTGCTTGTGGGAATGCAGATTGGTGCAGCCACTATGGGAAACAGTATAGAATTTCCTCAGAAAACTAAAAATGGAACTGCCTTTAGACCTGGCAATTCCACTGCTAGGAGTATATCCTAAGAACCCTGAAACTCCAATTCAAAAGAACTTATGCATCCCAATGTTCATAGCAGCACAATGGCCAACTGCTGGAAGCAACCTAAGTGCCCATCAGTAAATGAATGGATCAAAAAAGTATGGTACATTTAGACAGTGGAATACTACACAACAGAAAGAAAGAAGGAGCTCCTACCATTTGTGAGAGCATGGATGGAATTGGAAAGCATTATGCTAAGTTAAATAAGCCATGTGGTAAGGGACATATACCATATGATGTCACTTTTAAGTGGGACCTAATCAACAAAACAAAGAAGCAAGCAAAATACAACTAGAGACATTGAAATTAAGAACAAATTAACAGTAACCAGAGGGGAGGTGGGAAGGAATAATGGGGTGGAAATGGTGAAGTGTTTTCAGGAACAACTATGAAGGACCTATGAGCAAACCAAGGGGGGTTGTAATCAGAGGAGGGAGGTGGCGATGTTTGGGGTAGGAAGGAGTGATGTGGGGAAAAGGCAGAAAACTGTACTTGAACAACAATAAAATTTAAAAGTAATAAAAAATAGTATATTTCTATTACTAATTAGTATTTTATTACTATTATTAAAAATAACAAATAAAAAAGGAACATTCAAGGGATGAATGAATTCAGGAGTGGTTCTTCTCATTAAAGTTTATTGAGACTCATCAAGAAAAAAAGATACAGGTCCCAAAAATAAAATCAGAAACAAAAGAGAAATTGCAACCAATACCCCAGAAATACAAAAGGTCATAAGAAATTACTATGGATATTTATATGTCAAGAAATTTTACTACTTGGGTGGAATGGACAAATTTCTAGAAACATAATCTTGCAAAACTGAATTAAGAAGCATAAAGTTTGCCCTGGGGTGATCTCTTATCTAGAAGTTCAGGGAGGGTGGGCAAAGAACCTGAACATGTGTTCAGAATGATGAGAATGAGAATGAAGTTTTGGGGAGCTTGCAAGGAAAAACATATAGAGAAAATCACATGCCCAAAGAGTTCACCTTTGGAGTACGCTTGAGAAGCTTAGTAGTGGCATAAGGATATGCAGACTTCAGGCAGAGATAGGAGACCAGCAGAGGGGAGGCAGAGAGCACTTAGTTGTTTTCCCCCAGCAGCAGAGGCTTCTCATACCTCTCCAAGATAGCATACAAATGGCTTACAAACATATGAAAGTGGGTTCAACATCACTAGCCATTAGGGAGATGCAAATTAAAACCACAGAGATACCACCTCACACCAGTCAGAATGGCCATCATTAACTAATCAACAAACACATGCTGGCAATGATGCGGAGAAAAGGGAACCCTAGTGCACTGTTGGTGGGGATGTAGACTGGTGTATACTGGTTTTCACTGTGGAAAACAGTATGGAATATCCTCAAAAAACTAAAAATGGAACTACTATTTGTTCCTGTGATCCCACTGCTGGCATTATACCCCAAGAATCCTGAAACATCAATTCAAAAGAACCTATGGTCCTCAATGTTCATAGTAATGTTACTTAAAATAGCTAAGTGCAGAAACAACCTAATTGCCCATCAGTAAATGAGTGGATCAAAAAACGATGGTAATTTACACAATGGAATACTACATAGAAGAAAGAACTCCTACCCATAAAGAAAGCATGGATGGAGCTGGAGAGTATTATGCTAAGTGAAATGAGCCATGTGGTAAAAGACAAATACCATATGATTTCACTGATAAGTGATACCTAATGAATAAAACAGACTAACAGAGTGTAATAGTACCAGAGACTTGGACATTTTAAATAGACTGACAGTGATCAAAGGAGTCAGGAGAGTGGATATGGTGGAAAGAAGGGGAAAGGACTAGTCAAAGAACTTGTATAAAGGACCCAGGATGTGGACAACAGTGTAGGGATTGACTGTAGGAGTTAGGGGGATGGGCAGTGTAGAGGAGGCAAAGGGAGAAAAATTGGGACAACTGTAAAAAAACAATAATTTAAAAAATAAAAATAAATAAATAGAAAAATACATATTTGGGCAGACAAATGTTTCTGCTTATTTAAATTTTATTTTTCTTCTCATATTGGATTTCATTAGTTGGTCAGTCAGTCACCTCTCCATGTACCTACTTAATATTTACTAACTCTTCCAGTACACACAGGATCTGTGCTGGACTTTCAGATCAAAGATAAAACTAGAATGTGATAATTGCACTCTGATCACACACAGCCAAGATGGAGCTCTAAGTCAACCATAGCTTTAGCCATGTGAAAAAGTTGTCCTAGACATGTAAGAGGTGTGTAAACACAGGTGAAGAATCACTTAAAGTGTGTCTATTTCAAAATGAGAATGAAGTTTTGGGGGAGCTTGCAAGGAAAAACATAGAGAAAATAACATGCCCAAAGAGTTCACCTTTGGAGTACTCTTGAGAAGCTTAGTAGTGGCATAAGTATATGCAGACCTCAGGCAGAGATAGGAGACCAGCAGAGGGGAGGCAGAGAACACTTAGTTGTTTTCCCCCAGCAGAAGTTTGAATGTTATTCTCTAGGCACTATTTCTCCAACTTGAGTTGCACCAGAATAACCTGCAGGGGGCTTTTGAAAACACAGACTGCAGGGCTCCACTGTCAGTGTCTCTCTGATTCAGTAAGGCTGGGTGAAGAAGACAAGAATTTGCATTTCTAACTAATTCCTGGGTGATGGTGATGCTGATCATCCAGTGAAAAACTTTGAGAATGTCTGCTGTAGGGGCTGTAGAGCTGCTGAAGAAGAGGTGGGTTGAGCTGTTTGAGAATGACATTCCCCATCTGTCTGAAGAATGTACTGGAAGAGAAGAGCCTGGAGTTGGATGATGAAGTTGGGGACTACTACTAGTCCAGGCTGGAGATACTAAAGGCCTGGACTCAGGCATGGGTAGTGGATCATGTTGGCTCTCTAAGCCTGCTGCTGAGGGAGGGGAGTAGGCACATACCATAGGGATACTCAGATCACCTCTATCTGCCCACAAAATACTTAGAGAAATTTCCTAAATCTCTCTGACTTTGACAACCTGCTCAACCTAATTGACATTGCATTTTTAGGCAGATGTCTAGCTGTGTCATTTGTCTTTGCCTCGCTCTACTTCCTTCATTCTGAGAAGCCTCCCTTCCCCTTCCCCACATAACCTCTATTTCATCTAATATCTCTCAGCCTGCCAGGTACATGACTAGGACTCAGCTTTCCTTTTTCTCAAAACACAGCAGGAATGAAAGAAGGGGTGGAAGAATTTGTAATAATATTACACATAAATTCAACAGAATTTGGTGTCTGACTAGATATGGAAGTTGAAGAGGAAGGAAGGGACAATTGTGAACTTTAAGGTTTCTGCTTAGACCAAGTAGGCAAAGGTGCTAACAATTTCAAAAAGAGTACATAGGAGGATGGGTAGGTAGGGAAGAAAGATTTTCATGTGGACTTGGGCATATTGATTTGGAGATACTTAAGGTCAGATAAGTGACAATAGCCAAGAGAATGTCATTTTATAATATTGTGCTCAGGAAAGGACTTGAACAGACACTTCTCCAAGGAGGACATACAAAGGATCCAGAGACACATGAAAAGATGTTTAGTATTGCTAGCTATCAGAGAGATACAGCTATCAGAGTGATGCAAATTAAAACCACAATGAGATACCACTTCACACGAGTCAGAATGGCAATCATAAACAAAGCAACAAACAAGTGTTGGAGAGGTTGTGGAGAAAAGAGAACCCTAGTGCACTGTTGGTGGAATTGCAGACTGGTACAACCACTATGGAAAGCAGTATGGAATTTTCTCAGAAAACTTAAAATGAAATTGCCTTTTCACTCAGCAATTCAACTGCTAGGATTATATCCTAGAAACCCTGAAACACCAATCCAAAAGAACCTATGCACCCTGATGTTCATAGCAGCCAATTTACAGTAGCCAAGTATTGGAAGCAACCCAGGTGCCTATCAGCAAATGAATGGATCAAAAAACTATGGTACATTTACACATGGAATTCTATGCAGCAGAGAGAAAGAAGGATCTCCTACCCTTTGCCACAGCATGGGTGCAACTGGAAAGCATTATGCTAAGTGAAATAAGCCAGGCGGTGAAAGACAAACACCATATGATCTCACCTTTAACAGGAACCTAAACAACAAAACAAACAAACAAGCAAAATATAACAAAAGACACTGAAATAGGGAACAGGCTGACAGTGACTGGAGGGGAAAGAGGAAATTTCAGGGGAAATGGAGAAGGGATTACAGAAACAAGTATAAAGAACACATGGACAAAAACTAGGTGGGGGTGGAAATGAGAGGGAGGTGGGGAGGGTGGGGACATTGCCTGGGTTGGTAGTAAAAGAAAACTGTACTTGAATAACAATTAAATAAAAAAATTAAAAAAATATTGTGCTCAGGAAAGAGCTGTGGGGGTCAAGGAAGAGGCATGAAGAGGAGGAAGAGAGCCAGAGTTTAGGTGGCAGTAAATAACCAGGTCTCCAAGTGCAGTCCAAGGTGGGGCAAGGGGGATACACCATTACACAGACAAGGTCTGCTGTGGCCTTTGTTTAAGACAGATGACCTCTTTCCTTGACCTTAAAAAGAAATTTTTTCCTCAATTGTGGTCTCCAGACCACTTGGAAGAAAATAATCTGTATGACTGTTATGATTACAGAAATTGAGGCAAAATCAAAACCAACATTTCTAAGAAGTTCCTTACGTAATACTACCTACATGTAGGTTTGACAGTCACCGGTCTGGGGCTTTCTTTAAGTTTTGTTTTATCACTCTTGACACCTGGCAGAAGGCACCATTGCTTGCAGCAGTTATGATGAGGCATTCTCAAGAATTCTAATTTAAAGAAAATGTGGAAGGGGTGAGGAATGAGCAGAGAATTATAGAGAGAAATACCTGTGTTGGTTTACCACCTTAAAATGTCCGTGGTAGGGAGGTTGTGGGGAAGGTGGCTGTCTGTGATGTTCTCTTGGAACTCAGGGAGAGACAAAGTGGGCCAGCAAGAAGTTGCCTAAGTGACCAACATTGATCAAAGGGAAATATGATGCTTATCAAAGACCAAGGAACCTGCTGTCAAGGGGATCCCTTAAATGGCTCATGACAGCTTTCATTTTCCAAAAATGGCTCAACAATATTTTTAGTCCCACACACTCTTTCAGAAACCACTCTATTAACCCTTAGAATCAATGCCCTCCCTCACTGACTTGATCCTGGGAAGGTCTTATTGTTGCTTTGTCTAATAAAATATAAGGTAAATGACAAGTTGTGATGAAACATAGTGACTATGCTGTGAAGAAACCAAGGCCATAGATAAAGTCCATGTGTAGTTATTCTGGTTGAGCAAGCCAACAGCCAGATTTGGCCTCTAGATATATGCATTTCCAGACCCAGCCACCTTTTGATTTCAACCATGAGATGCCCCAAGAGAGAACCATCTTGCTGAATCTAGTTAAGCATGAGAACCATGAGAATCATGAGAAATAATAATAAATATGACAATAATAATAATGGCAAAAATAAATTATTGTTGTTTTTGCCATTAAGTTTGGAGTGGTTTATTACTCAGCAATAGACACTTGGAACAGGGATTAGAAAAATGTCGGTTGTAACATCTCTTTTCTCTCCCAAAGTGCAGTGAGCACAGACAACAATTTTTATGAATAAGTATAATCTCATTTGATGATGAAAATGTTAGGAATTTCAACACTTGTTTCATATGTCCTCAGTTGGACCTTGGTTATCTCATCCCTTGCTGAATCAACAGACTCAAATTCCAGGTATGAGAACACCCCTGATCTTTGCTGAAGTGCAGAGTCATGTTGGGGAAGCACAACACACAGGGTGTGTGTGTGGAGGGGTCACTCAGCAAGGGCAGGACTACAGGTTCAGACGCTTACTCTGTTATAATAGAGGAGAGAATTATCCTTCAATATCTTTCCTCACTTTTTTACAGCAAAATGTTTAATATTTATATTGTTGAAAGAGTTTATGAAATGTGGTAAGAAAGTTAGCTGGTATATCTAATTTGTAAACAGACACACCCACTAATATAGACACACAAAAAACAAAGAAGAAAAACTTTCCCAAACCAAGACAAACCAAACAAAAACAAAACAAACAAAGCCTGAGAACAGATAATTCTCACTGGAGGAGGTACAACAGGTAAAAAGAAATGCTAATGGGAACAAAAATTGAACCTTCCTCCAAGATGTGAAATGTAAGAACAACCAAAATGCTAACAGCACCTCTTAAGTTAGTAAAAATACACCAAAAGATAAGAAGGACCTACAACCAAGATTAATCTACCCAGCAAAACTATCATTTAGAATCTAAGTGTAGATAAAGAGCTTATCAAAAGCTAAATAAGTTCATCACCACCACACCACTATTACATGAAATACTAAAGGATGTTCTTTAAGAGAGAAGAAGAAATGATAAAAATATGAACAATAAAATGGCAATAAACACATATCTATCAAAAATTTACTCTAAAAATCAGATCAAGTAAGATGGCAGCCTCTGTGATTGTTAGGCTATGGCTTCAATTTGATTACCTGCCACCAGCCACCCCACACTGCATGGACTTCTGGCTTCACCTGAACAGATGCCAAGTCGTATGGATCTCATTAGCCTCATCTGCCAGTGTTTCAGCTTCAGTTCTGGGGCTCCCTTCAGCCCTTACTTGAAAGGGGACTCTTGTCCCACAGGGAGAGAGAATGTTTTGTATGAGACAATGATTGCCTCAGAGTAAAGTTAGAAGAGAGAGAAGTCACTGAGAATCCCAGAATAGTCAATAACAGTGATGGTACTCATTTCTTACCTAGAAAAGCAAAGAAGTGGTCAATTAAGTTGGAAGAGAATGAAGAAACTGATTATAGACATTCAAAGAAGCACTGGAAGATGCAAGAGAACAACAATGAGAACACCTTGGATCTAGAACCAAAAGCTGTCACAGATCAGAGTGTGAAGAAAAAACAAGAGGAAAAACACATGTGATGTGGTAGATGATGATATGATGATGATGATGAAGAAGAAGAAGAAGAAGAAGAAGAAGAAGAAGAGAAAAAATCACCAAAGAAAAAGGAGGAATGTGTATATAGAAAACAGACAAAGAATCCCAAGTCTTCTTAAAGAACAGACAATGAAAGAGGGGACTGTCCAGAAGTGTGGTCCTCCAAAAGGTTCTCCTGCTAGAAACAGCCTTGTTAAAGCCGAAAGGAAAGATGGCATGGACATTTATGCAATAGATAGTCCCAGTTCCTCCTCAGAGTCTGAGTCTTGTCATGAATTCACCAGTGATGGTCTCAGCAATGTCACCTTGGAGGTCAGAAAGTCCTCAGAGAAAATATCAACTGCATTATCAAAGGAAGGATCCTCTATAAAAAAAAGAACATATCTGCAAAGTAGCCACAAAAACTAGCTTTAACTCCATCCCCATCGAGGACAAGAGACAGAACGTCATCTTCTTTTTCAGATGTTAGTTCAGAGGATGAATCCATGATGCTGTAGAGCTCCTTGAACAAGGCTGCAGGTCTCTTAAAGACAGCAGGCCTGTTCACAGGGAGAGGTTGTCCAGGCCCAGGGCTGTCCTTTACAGACTCCAAATGCCATATGATGGAAACACAGTGATTCAAAAGGTGGCAGGCAGGCTCATGGTCCTCCTCCCAAGGTGACTCTCCCCACCAGTTTGGGAAGAGGTTGG
Organism: Anoura caudifer; assembly: GCA_004027475.1. Classification (NCBI taxonomy): domain Eukaryota; kingdom Metazoa; phylum Chordata; class Mammalia; order Chiroptera; family Phyllostomidae; genus Anoura; species Anoura caudifer. The sequence goes on from PVKU01002439.1 coordinate 172,614, forward strand.
GGTAGACGAGAGGACTCTATTTCTCATAAGGGAGTTAGGGGTCGGGGCATGTCAGGGAGAAGTCGAGGACGAGGGCTTGCTATTCCTTGTGTATTAAATAGAAATGCTGACTATCAGCAGCAGCATTTAAATGAAGTGTTATCAAACTCATCTACTATTACTCAGAATCCAGTAGAAACACACAAGAAGGACTACAGCCTGTTACCACTGTTAGCAGCTGCCCCTCAAGTTGGAGGAAAGATTGTGTTTAAGCTTTTGGAACTAACATCAGATTATTATTCTGATATCTCTGACTATAAGGAAAGAAAAATACTAAGCCACAACCCAGAGACCCAGCGAGTAGATATAGAAATTCCTTTCATCCTTATCTGCCATGAAAGAACCAGGGAAATTCAATTTGGTTTATCACAATGAAAAGGGAACTGAGGTAGTGGAGTATGCTGTGACACAGGAGAGGAGGATCATTGTTTTTTGGAGAGAGTTGATTGACCCAAGACTGATTGTTGAATCTTTGAATAACACATCAAGTACAGAGCTTGCCTGAGTATGACATCTCCATCTCATATATAATAGTATGTCAACAATAACTGAAAAAATAAAAAAGTGATGGAAAAATAAAATTTTTATCCATTAAAAAAATGAGGTTGTAGTAAAGCTGTTATTGCTGGCAGAGTTAACCACAGAACCACTTTAGGAAGCATTAGACATCATAATCAAACATCAAAACCATGTGGATCTCCCCTGGTCTGCTCTTTTGGGCATAGAACCTAAGGAAACATTCTCCTACAAGACAATCTTAATATTTAACAGTCCCAAAGGCCTTATCCAAAATAGTGGTAAAAAGCAATAAATAGAACATCTACCAATAAGGCAAATTAAGTTAACTAAATTACTTCTATTTGTTGGAATACTATACAACTATTTAAATGATAATCTTAAGACTATGAAGCAATATGAGAATGTTTATAATATATTAAGTAAAATGTGAATATAAGGCTAACTATATATTATTATTACCACTATGCAAGGCCTATACATGAATACAGAAATTGAAGATAAAGTTTTTTAAAAAACTAAATCTTAGGGTAGTAGGATTATAGATTTTTTTTTTTTAATTTAAAACTTCCATTTCTCAGGAAACCAATGGCAGTGGACTCAGAGGAAGTTATACTAGCCAGGACCGAATGAAATTACAACTAAATTACAGAAAAATTGTCCCAAATAACCAATGGTAGACTAGCTAGAGAGAAGCCTTATAAACCAAGGACTCACAGTAAAAACCACATGGAGACTGGTAGGAAATGCAGAGGTGAGGGAGAGCTGGCTGGGCTCCATGGGTTGCAGCTAAAGTTCTAGAGGGATAGTTCAGCTGTGGGGGTGGGGTTTAACTTGAGAAGTGTTGAATTCAGAACTACAAGCTGGGTTCCTCAACATAGAACACCAGAATCAGGAAAAGAACCCACATAACACCTGGCCATGAAAAGCAGCAGGGTTTCTGTCCATCAGGGAGAGATGGCTAGAGATGCAGCCGCCCTCTTAAAGGGATGACATATAAAATTTCACTGCATCCACTCACTCTGGGCTTTGGAGGAAGGAGGGTAGAGTAGAATAGAACTGGGGTTGGTGGACTTGTGGAGAGAGCTGAAGGGTCAGCCACCAGTATTCCTGTGCTGAGTTGTTCCCCCATACTGCAGAAAGCACCTTTCTCAGTCAGAGTACTTAATTTCATGTGGTATCAGCCTTGAGAGAAGCAATATCCCCACCCACTGGAATTTCTCTCACCCCGCCCCATGGAGCTTACACTCTGCTGGGGAGCTCAGCTTGGGGCTGTTTCAGACAGATCTCTGGATCTCTGAGAGCTTTGAGACATTTGCTGACCCACTCCTGGGCCCAGTACTCATAAAAGCCAGCCTGGAACTCAGCTTGGACCTTTCCAGATGTAACCATGCTTATCAGGGGGAACAATGAGCTGTGGATCTCTGATAGCATCAAATAGGTTGCCCACACATGAATAAGATAATAGCAATCAAGACTCAGTTATAACAGGACCCATATAACATACACAAGTGACATTAGAGTACCCAGTTCAGGTAATCAGGGGAAATGTGGCACTGTGTCCCACAGGACACGTACTACATAATGCCTCCCCATCAAGACTGAGAGTCATAGCAGATCTACCTAATACATAGAAACAAACACAAAGAGGCAGCCAAAATGGGGATACAAAGAAGCAAACTCCAAAAGAAAGAACAAGGGAATTCTTCAGAAGAACTAAATGAAATAGAGACAAGAAATTAATCAGATATAGAGTTCAAAGTAATAATGATAAGGATGCTCAGCAGTATGAAAAAGGACATATAAAGGTCCTGATCCACTGAAACCAGCAGAACAGAGAGATTAGAGACAGATGCAACAAGAGGTGTTCAAGGCTTCAGCCAGCCTCAGCTCTTATGCAGAGCTGCCATCAACATCAAGAAGGAAAGAGCTACCCCTTTTATACAGATTGACTCTTCACAGAAAATGGACAGCTAATTAACTAGAAACTATACATAATTGTAAATAACCTGGAACAGATCAAGACCAGTGGTGGGGGAGTGGTGGGGAAGCACTCCCATAATCTACCCTGAAGACTGAACAGCACTACCCTGGAGTGACCCAGGGATTCCACCCTCAAGAACACACTAGAAACCCACTCTGTAAGCAGGTGGAGGTGGCACTGGAAGTGATCCTGGAAATTAGATGAACCATTCCTAGGCCTTCTGTTGAAGGAAAACAGGCAGGGCAGAACTGTGAGGAACAGCCATGCCTGAAGGAGATACCCACAGTCTGTGGATCACTACTAGTCTTGAACAGGCTGCCTAAGGCTAGATGGGAAGATTATCTTACATTACCAGGGTGCATGCAGAAAGAGAAGAGAGTGGTAAACACTAGACTCTGCTAACATATATTCCACCATGGCCTTATTCATTATTTTCATTATTGTTCTCCTGCAATAAGAACCAGCAATTCCATTTCTGAGTTATTTATACAAAGAAATCCAAAATACTAATTTGGAAGAATATATACACAACTACATTCACTGCAGCATTATTTACAAAGCCAAGATTTGGAAGCAACCAAAGTGTCCCTCAGTGGGTGAGTTGATATAGCCACTATGGAAACTTTACATAATAGAATACTATTTGGTAATAAAAAAGAGGAAATTTTTACCCATTGCAACAACATGGGTAGATCTGAAGAACATTATGCTCATTGAAAAGGCCAGTCAGTGAAAGCCAAGTATCGTACAGTTTCACTCATATGTGGAATTTAATAACCTAACTAACCTGTAAAATAGAGAAAGACTCATAGGCTGATAGCTCTGGAGGTGGGTGTGAGGTAGAAGGGTTGGCACAAAATAAAAAACAAAGAGAGAAAAAAAAGTCATGGACAAGGATAACAGTGTGGTGATTGCAGGGGTGGGGGAAGGGCAGTGGGTGGAGGTAAGTAAGGGTATAGAGGGAATAAATAGTGATTGAGAAAAAAGCTGTTCAATTTCTTTTAAAAAAGCAATAAAACTTCCATTTCAACAGCACAATAATTTTATGCAAAGAACTAAACAATTCAACTTTAATTATTTAAAATAATACATATTTATATTTTCTGATTGCTCAATGTGAAGGTAGAATTAGTTAATTCAAGATATTCTGAAAGTGTAGGAATTTATTTAGGAAATGGTCTTATATAGAGCTCTGTTTAACTCTGGTGCCATATCAGGCACTGAAAGGAGTTATACAGAAGAATAATGTAAAAGGTAAGGACTATTACAGAGGCAGGCATGATCAATCATTGGTTGTAGAGGAAGTGGCCACAGGTTCTGTGTGAAGGATTCTGGAAAGTTTTCAGGGACATGACATTTGGATTTGGTCTTTGCAGGAAATATGTACCAGGTAAAAGGCAGGCAATGAAGGACTTTCCTGCAGTGGGAGCATGTGGCAAAGCCTTCTTTACATGCTGTATGGGAGTGTGAGGTGTGGCTGAGTTTGAATGTGATGACCACACACTGCTTTTGTGCACTCAATATTTCTCAAAGTGCATCTTCTTGAAAAAATACATTTGATTTTCAGTCACCCTGTCCTAAGTCAAGGGAAATTCCTTACAACACTGAGAAATCTGTTTTGCTGTGAGACAGTGATCACTGTAAATGTCTCCTGATAACTGACCATTGTTTTTTTTTCAAAGTGACCCTTCTGTGTGATCACATCTGCAAATGATAAAAGACTGGCAGTATACTTTCTGTGGCTGCCTTTATCACACAAAATCGCTGAAAAATTTTAAATGCTTGAAAGCAACAGATTATGATAAGTATTAAAGGTGGAGGAAGCAAATATAACTTCTTTCTTAAGCAAAATCTGGCTGCTTCTCACCTTGGTCATCTCCACTTGAGGGCACAGAACTTTACACACCAAAGCCTGCAAAATTTATTTAGAGGCCCAGTTCAGAATTAATTTGGCCTAATTTTTATATTATAACACCTGAACACCATAGGTCAAGGTGCTTATTTCTGTGTCTGATTTATTGTTTTGTTTTAATATTCAAACTACACCTCTTGTAGATATAGCCTGATGATGCTCTCCTTATTTCTTTTTTTATTGTTGTTCAAGTACAGTTGTCCCTGTTTTCCTAACACCGCTCTCCCCTACGGCACCCAAACCCACCTCCCACCCCTAATTCTACCCACCTTTGACTTTGTCCAGAGTCCTTTATATATGTTCCTTCACTTTATCCTTTCACTTTATCCTTCCCCTTCTTTACACCTTATGCCCCTCCCACCTTCACTTTGGTCACTGTATGTTCTTTATTTCCATTTCTCTGGTTATATTTTGCTCACTTCTTTATTTTGTTGATTAGTTTGCACTTATAGATGAGATAATGTGGTATTTGTCTTTCACCCCCTGGCTTATTTCACATAGCATATTCTCTTCAGGAGCTACTGCTCCTTCTTTCTTTCTACTGGATAGTATTCCATTGGGTAAATGTGCCACAGTTTTTTGATCCACTCACTTACTGATAGGCACTCAGGTTGCTTCTGGCACTTGGCTATTGTAAATTGTGCTGCTATGAACATTGGGGTGCATAGGTTCTTTCGAATTAATGTTTCAGGGTTCTTAGTGTATAATCCCAGCAGTGGAATTGCTGGGTCAAAAGGCAACTACATTTTTAGCTTCTTGAGGAAATTCCATACTGTTTTCCACAGTGGCTTCACCACTTTGCTTTTCCACCAACAGTGCACTAGAGTTCCCTTTTCTCTACAAAATTGCCAGCACTTGTTCTTTGTTGATTTTTGTATGACGGCCATTCTGACCTGTGTGAAGTGGTATCTTATTTTAATTTGCATCTCTCTGATGGCTTGTAATGCTGAGCCTCCTTTCATATGTCTCTGGGCCCTCTGTATGTCCTCCTTGGAAAGTGTCTGTTCAGGTCCTTCAACAATCCAATTAAAAAATTCTCCCCCTAGTTTTTACACTGCTAAACAAATTTAGCTTTTCTGTCTGGCAAGACAAACTTAAAGGCTATGTCTGCCTATGGGCTCTCAACAAGGTCTCAATGTAAAATGACCTTGCTGTGTCATCTGCTTCTTAGTTACAGGAGTTTTTTTTGCAATAACCATGAATGGACTCTCCCATGGGCTTCTGATGTATTCATATCTAATAAAACTGGGCTATCAAAAGTTGCCTCATGTACTAATCTCTCTTGTGGAAATGATTATAAATATGTTGCCAATGACAATTCTTTCATAATTTTCATTAATGACTTAAAGACTAACTAGTGATGGGGAGCAATGGAAAGCAAGTGTCTTCCAAATGCTCAAGCAATAGAATAACCCTGGACATTTTCACTTACAGCATGCTTCTCTGTGTAGAATGGAAGTGAGGGTTTAATTTTTTTATTTCTGTGTATTTTTTAATTTTATTTTAATTGTTGTTCTTGTACAGTTTTCTGTCTTCTACACCCATCCCAGCCCACTGCCCCAGTCCTCCCCATCTCCCTCCCATTTCCACCCCGCCCCTAATTTTTGTCCATGTGTCTTTTACACTTGTTGCTCTAAACCTTTCCCCTTTTCCCCTGGAATTCCATCCTCTCTCCACTCTGGTGACTGTCAGCCTGTTCTCAATTTCAGTGTCTTTGGTTATATTATGCTTGTTCGTTTGTTTTGTTGATTAGTTTCCTGTTAAAGGTGAGATCATATGGTATTTGTCTTTCACCTCCTGGCTTATTTCGCTTAGCATAATGCTCTCCAGTTCCACCCAGGCTGTCATGAAGGGTAGGAACTCCTTCTTTCTTTCTGCTGCATAGAATTCCATTGTGTAAATGTACCATAGTTTCTTGATCCATTCATTTACTGATGGGCACCTAGGTTGCTTCCAACACTTGGCTATTGTAAATTGTGCTGCTATGAACATCAGGGTGCATAGGTTCTTTTGGATTGGTGTTTCAGTGTTCCTAGGATATAATCTTAGCAGTGGAATTGCGGAGTCAAAACTTAGATCAATTTTTAGTTTTCTGAGAAAATTCCATACCACCTTTCCATGGTGGTTGTACCAGTCTGCAATCCCACCAACAGTGCACTAGATCACCATTTCTCCACAACCTCTCCAACACTTGTTGCTTGTTGCTTTGTTTATGATGGCCATTCTGACTGGTGTGAAGTGGAATCTCATTGTGGTTTTAATTTGCATCTCTCTAATAGCTAGTGATATCAAGCATCTTTTCATGTGTCTCTGGATGCTCTGTATGTCCTCCTTGGAGAAGTGTCTGTTCAAGTCCTTTGCCCATTTTTGAATTGGGTTGCTTGTCTTCTTAGAGTGGAGTCATGTAAGTTCTTTATATATTTTAGAGATTAAACCCTTGTCTGAGGTATCATTGGCAAATATATTTTCCCATACAGTTGGTTCTCTTTTTAGTTTAATACTGTTTTCTTTAGCTATAAAGAAGCTTTTATTTTGATGAGGTCCCATTTGTTTATTCTTTCCTTTATGTCCCTTGCTTTAGGGGACATATTAGTAAAAATGTTGCTGTGTGAAATATCTGAGATTTTCCTGCCTATGTTCTCCTTTAGGACTATAATGGTGTCACAACTTATACTTAAATCTTTTTCCACCTTGAATTTATTTTTGTATATGCTGTAAGTTGGTGCTCCAGTTTCATTTTTTTTCACGTAGCTGTCCAGTTCTCCCAACACCACTTGTTGAAGGGCTATTATTAGTCCATTTTATGTTGCTGCCTCCTTTGTCAAATATTAATTGACCATAGAGAATTAGGTTTATTTCTGGGCTCTCTGTTCTATTCCACTGGTCCATGTGCCTGTTTTTGTGCCAGTACCGGGCTGTTTTCATTACAGTGGCCTTGTAATACAGTTTGGTTTCAGATATTGTGATTCCTGCTACTTTGCTCTTATTTCTCAAAATTGCTGCAGCTATTTGGGGTCATTTATGGTTCCATATAAATTTTTGAAGTGTTTGTTCAATGTCTGTGAAATATGCCATTGGTACTTTAATAGGTATTGCATTGAATCTGTAAATTGCTTTGGGTAGTATGGACATTTTGATGATGTTAATTCTTCTGATCCATGAACATGGTATATGTTTCCATTTGTTTGTGTATTCTTTGATTTCTTTCTTCAGTGTTGTGTAGTTTTTTGCATACAGGTCTTTTACCTCCTTGGTTAGGTTTATTCCTAGGTATTTTATTTTTCTTTTTGTTATATTGAATGGGATTTTTTTCTTGATTTCTGCTTTTGCTGTTTCATTGTTGGTATACAGAAATGCCTTTGATATCTGGATATTGACTTTGTATCCAGCTGTTTGGCCAAATTGATTTATTAGGTCAAGCAGCTTTTTGGTGGAGTCTACAGGATTTTCTGTGTACACTATCATGTCATCTGCAAACAATGATAGTTTTGTTTCCTCCTTTCTAATTTGCATGCTTTTTGTTTTCTTTTCTTGACTAATCACTGTGGCTATGATTTCCGATAATATATTAAATAGAAGTGGTGAAAGTGGACAACCTTGTCTTGTTCCTGATCTTAGTGGGAAAGATTTTAGTTTTTGCCCATTGAGTCTGATGTTGGCTGTAGGTCTCTCATATATGACCTTTATTATAATGAAGAATGCTCCCTCAATTTCCACTTTGATGAGTGTTTTTATCATAAATGGGTCCTGTACCTTATCAAATGCTTTTTCCGTGTCTATTGATATGATCATGTGATTTTTGTCTTCCCTTTTGTTTATGTGATGTATTGCATTTACTCATTCACGAATGTCAAACCATCCTTGCATCCCTGGGATGAATCCCACTTGGTCATTGTGTATGACCTTTTTAATGTATTGTTGGATGTGGTTTGCCAACATTTTGTTGAGAATTTTAGTGTCTATGTTCATCAGTAATATGGCCCTGAAGTTTGGTTTCTTTGTCATGTCTTTATCTAGTTTGGGGATTAGAATGATAGTGGCTTCATAAAAAGAGTTTGGGAGTCTTCCATCATTTTGAATTTTTTCAAAAAGTTTGTGAAGGATAGGGGTTAGCTCTTCTTTAAATGCTTTGTAAAATTCTCCTGTGAAACCATCTGGTCCAGGGCTTTAGTGTGTTGGCAGTTTTTTGATTACTGCTTCAATTTCATCTGCTGTTATTGGTCTGTTCAGGTTTTCTGCTTCTTCTTCATTGAGGTTTGGGAGATTATATTTTTCTAGAAGTTTGTCCATATCACCTAGATTTTTAAATTTCTTGGCATACAGTTCTTCATAGTAATTTCTTACAATCTTTTGTATTTCTGTGGTGTCAGTTGTAATCTCTCCTCTTTCATTTCTGATTGTGTTTATTTGGGTCCTCTCTCTTTTTTTTCTTGATGAGCCTGCTTAATGGCTTGTCAATTTTGTTTATCTTTCAAAGAACCAGCTCCTGGATTCATTGATCCTTATAATTGTGCTTTTGGTCTCTACGTCATTTAATTCTGCTCTGATCCTGGTTATGTCCTTCCTTCTACTTGCTCTGGGCTGTCTTTGTTGTTGTTGGTTGAGTTCTTGTAGGCATAGGGTTAAATTGTTTGTTTGAAATGTTTCTATATTTTTTAGGTAGGCCGGTATCACTATGATATTCCCTCTGAGGACTGCCTTCCTTGTGTCCCATAAGTTTCGGGTCACTGTGTGCTCATTTTCATTTGTTTCCAGAAACTTTCTGATTTCTGCCTCAGCCCCCGCCCTGGTCTCCATGCTGCTGGAGTACTCTCCTTATCATCTGGTTTTTCAATGTCCGCTGCAATTTTTGATCTCCTGTTTTCAAATATGCTGTGTTTTTGATGTCTTTTTGCTCTGTTCTGCTGTAAATCGGCCAGGTTTTTTCCCAAGTGTAGGGGGAAGTGGAATGTGTTTCCTCCTACTGTGCCACCATCTTCCTTCTCCCTATCTCTGTGTATTTTTAATAGGACTAAGTTGTCCACTTTTTCTGGCCAATACAATTAATTTTCAAAGAACATTTGATATCAATAGGGTTGTCACCCAAACCCAGTTCTTTATTCTTATTAATCCTTCACAACCTTTTCTTTATTTCATACTAACTAGATGACCTCTGGGTATAATTGAACTTGAGCCTGCATTTTGTATTCTTGGTTACTAAAACTATCCCAAAGCCACCATCTTGGCCTTAAAGAAGAAAAATGTCTGACATGATGCTCATAATAGGTTAATTTTGATTGCAGGTTATAAACAAAAATGATATATTTAAAAGTTCATTCCTAAGGATCTAGTTTTTAAATAAAATAATTCTAAAATGTTTTTAAACTACATTTTCTAAGATAAAGTCTTTTTAAGAAGTAGTATTTCTGAACATATAGCAATTATGAGACCAGAGTAAACATGAATACAGTGATATAAGAGATGGTTTCTCTCAGGGAAATGTTTAGAATTCTATGAAACTTATTTTTGGAATTTTTACAACTGTTGAAATTCCAGAACTTTTTGAGAATCTTAGAACAGATATGGATCAATCTGGAAGAAAAAGAAGTGCCTCTATGGAGAATTTGGCATACAGTTTCTGAAGGATACATGTAAAACTGATACCCTCAGTGAATATCTAGGGTGGGGTCAGGTGGGGAGGCTCCAAGCTAAGCCTCTTGATTAAGAACATCTGTTTTCAAGCTTGGGCCATCAAGAATTTTAGAGGATTCCCCACATTTAAATGACACTCAGGTTATCTCATCTCCTGCTACCAAGTTACAAATACAGCTTTTTAAGTATCTACTATGAATGGATTTCTTAAGATATAAAATTAATCTCTGACCTCCTCATATAATGAGCAGAAAAGTATAACATGGGATTTTTCTTTAGCTATCATTCTCCTTTCACTCTGGTTTATAGAGGCTTTCTGCATGCTGATCACCAACCGCTTGTTGAGTTGCTCCATCTGCTGAATGGACCCTGATCTCCGCATCCCGTCATGGGTGGCTGCTGCTGTTGGACGCTGCCAGGTGGTTGTGCGGTTCACATGATCCACATAAAAGACCCGCCCATGGCTGTCAATTCGAGCTTCCCAGTCTAGCATGTAATAGAAAGGCAAAATAAATAAATAAATAAAGGACAGACTGTTGATCCATGTGAAACAGATACCACCTCCAGGTCTTCCACAGGTAGAACTCACTATTGGTTATTTGATGAAGGTCAACCCTGCCCCAGAACCCATTATGACTTCTGAGGCATTGATCTGGAATTGGCATTTCAGAAAAGATCATACTAGTTTCATATCCTCTACTGGGCCACTGTTACTATATTTTTTTTTAAGATTTAATTAACTTACTTATTTTAGAGAGAGAGGAAGGGAAGAAGAAAGAGAGGGAGAGCCTCTCATGCATCCCAAACAGGGGACCTGGCCCACAACCTAGGCATGCGCCCAGACTAGAAATTGAAATGGCGACCTTTTGGTTCACAGGCCAGCACTCAACCCACTGACCCACACCAGCCAGGACTCTGCTGGGCCATTTTTAAGAGTAATTATAGTCCCTCACGTACAATCTATGTCAAATTTCAGTAATTTCAAAAGAGAACTTCTAATGTTTATTTTATTTCTCTCTTTAAAAATTTCAATCCTGTCAATCTTTTTGCTACTCAAATGGCAGCTGAAAGATTGTAGTTCTAACCATTTTTAACTATAGTTCTAAAATACTATACATGCAATTTTAGGTGATCTTCATTTAATATTTAGCAACTTTCGTTGATTTCTATTCCTTTTGAGAGGGATTTGATACCTAGGGCTTCAAACCATCCTTTTCATAACTTGTAATTTCACAGTGTATATTCAACCCAATGTGGCTGCTAAATATCTCTTGACCAAAACCAAACCAAACCAATAACAAGTATTAAAAAGCATCAAGCTTTTAAGTACCTCTTTGTTGATAACCATCCCAATCAGTAGAGGGAACCCAACATAAGGATAATTTCCTTTAGTTCTCAAATTTAAACAACAACCCAACTAAAAGGTAGAATTATATCTACATACTACATAGTACATGTAGGGGCTGGGTAGGGTAGTGTGGATGAAAAAGTGCTCAAAACTGAAAGAGCTGGCAGTAATATTTAAATATCTGAGCTTAACATTGAAAATCAATATCATTGTACCAAAATAGGCAAAGCTTTAGAGTCCACATGTAAAGATGTGACAGAAAATTATGCTGAAAAATTGAAGAAGAAAAAGCAAAAATTAATGCAAATATAGGAAAACCATTCAGCCTTTTAAATGAGAAAAACTATAGATTTGGGGAGTAGATCAGATATTGATGAAAAAACATTGTTCAGGTAATGACACAACAATACTTATTCTTTTAAATGGAAAACTTGACATAGTTAGTATATTTATTACTATGGCTTATATCTGACACTTAACTGAGGAATTACAAAAAATGCCCCTCTCCCCCTAAAAAATACAAAATACCAGAAAACACCAAATTTAACATAAGACAAATTGAAGAAAATTATAGTAAGATGGTATAAATAAATTCTAGGGGTTTTTGATTAAAATGAACTTCTAGATTATCCATTTATCAACTGTTCATTTTAAATGTTAATAGGTAATTAAGCTTGAACCAAAATTTTTGAAATTTTAGTGATTCCCAAATGAGTAACAGTTTGGCACCTTTTCCCCCTTGAATCCAACATGCCTATTAATCATTGAAGAGTATTGTGTGCCCTGGATGGTGTAGCTCAGTGGATTGAGTGCCTGCTTGGGAACCAAAGGGTGGCTGGTTCGATTTCCAGTCAGGGCACACGCCTGGGTTGCTGGCCAGGTCCCCAACAGGGGGCATGTGAGAGGCAACAACACACTGATGTTTTTCTCCCACTCTTTCTCTCCTCCTTACCCTCTGTCTAAAACTAAATAAATAGAATCTTTAAAAAAAGTATTGTGCTATTCAATTCAATTGAACAAACTTCACTGTGAACTAGAAATTATGTCAGGTCCTGAGGGCACATTACTCAGCACACATCCCTGCTCTCCAGGCACTCACAGTAAAGAAAGGATTACTTCAGAGACAAAATTCCAGTCTCACAAATTCTCTAAGGAAAAAAAAAAGAGAATGATGCAACAATAATAATAACTTCTTTCTAAAAGTTTCAATATTTCCAAATCACTAATAAAAAAGGATAAAAGCCAGACAAATTTGTCAATATATTTTGTATGTGGAATGCATACTTTTATAAACATATAAAAAAGTAACAGTTAAGTAGAATTAGAGATTATAAGCATGTATTATAGGTTGACTTGTTAAGAATTAACTTTTACATATTTTAAAAAACATACCATGTAAAGAAAAAACTTTCTAAATGGAACTTCAGGCTTCAGCATGCCCTGATGGTCTTGGCACTGTGTTTCCTAAGCAACCCCTGAAAATGATACCTTAATGAGGTTGGGACAAGTTATAATAATTTATTTCCATCGATTCATTATAACTGAAGGACCTACTGCATACTAAATTATATATTTTTCACGAAGTCTAAGAACAATGTAGAGTGTAATAAAGTATCATCTTTAGTTATGATACTAATACAAGTAAAACTACATATTTTTTTGTATTTAACAACTTTAATACCATGTTTGCAGTCTCAGCTTTTGAACTTCAATCATACATTCAATTGCCTTTTTAACATCACTACCTGGATGACATCTTAAATATAAGGTGATCAAAACCATCTTCAGAGCTTTCCTACCCAAACCTACTCTATCTGCAACCTTCCCTTCCCATCTCAATTTAAGACAACTCCATCTTTCCAGGTAAAAATTCTTGAAAACAGTCTTGACCTCTGTCTTTCTCCCACATGTCACATCTAATCAGTCAGCAAATTTACCCATAAAATACATATTCAGAATCTGACCATAGCTCACTACATCCATGGCTCCCCTGTGGCCCAAGGCACCTTTATTTTTTTACCTAGGTCACTGCAATAACCTTTTGATGGGTCTCATGTTTCTATCTTTCCTTCTTACAACTTAATTCCAACTCAGTAACCACAGAGAGACTTTTAAAACCTTAGACAATGCCACTTCTTTGCTCAAACCCCCACAATATTCCCTTTTCATCCAGAGTAAAAACCAAATCCCTTAAGGGGTCTAAAAGGCCCTATAATTCAGGGATGTCTAACCTTTGGGCATCTCTGGGTCACATTGGAAGAGGAAGAGTTGTCTTGGATCACACATTAAATATGTTGTAACACATAATCACAAAAATTTATAATATTTAAGTAAATTTACAATTTTGTGTTGGTCTTCATTTATAGCCATTCTGGGCCACCTGTGGCCTGCAGGTGATGGGTTGGACACCCCTGCATGTGGTCTTGGACCCAATATTTCCTCAATGTCATCACCTACTACAGAGACACTTGTCTCCTTGCTATTCCTTAAACCCACTAGGCAGGCTGTTTTCTTTTTTCAGAAAGCTCTTTCTCACCAATACCTACAGGGGTAACCCTCTTGCCTCCTCTAAGTCTAGTGTCAAAGGTTGCATTCTCAATGAAGCTTACCTGACCACACTATTTAACATGGCAAACCAGCCAACAACACAAACTCCAGATGTCCTTACCTGCTCTGCTTTTGTTGTTTGGTAGCACTTATTACCATCTAACATGTTATACTATTTCCTCACATTTTTTATTGTTTATTATATGTCTCTGCCAGACTGAATTGTAAATTCCATGAGGGCAGGGACCTTTGTTTTGTACCTCACAGAAAGTAATAATTCCATAAATAGTTGTTGAATGAATGACTACCAGTAATAAATCATCCACATACTATTTGGGATTATCTGAGTAAAATTAGTTGTTAGGCTTCACTACAAACTTTTCTAACATTTTTCATTGTTACATGAACAGAAAATCAAAACCTATCTGGAGAATTTTGTTTTCATTATTTAAAGATGTTTATATAATGTAATTATTTAAGTTAGACTTATACATTCAATTTTTCATAATATCTGTATGTTTAAGTAGTTATTACTTTTGCATAGATTGCAAGTCAATTCATGCACACATACATTGATTGAGTTATTTGTTGTGGGGAAAGTATTCTTTTCCTGGAGAAAACATGTTATAGATATTTTTCAGATAAGTGTTAGTTAGGAAGTATCTATAGTGGCATTAAAATTTACTGTTCATTTGTGGAATACCCATAAATCAATGTATAAATAAAAAAATCATATGTCAAAAGTTAAAGAATTTAATGTTTGGCTTGTCTCCCCACCCCTAAAATATGGTGTTCTTTTAAATGTATACAGATTGAACATATTTGTTGATTTTTCATTGAAAATTACAACTGACTGGAAGAAAATAGTCATAAGTAAAAATGATATCACATTAGAAAGAATGGATGAATTAAAGAACAAGCATTTTTCCTTTTGAAAACTGTTACCACTTAATGTAAGCACAAGCTAAATATAAAGAAATATGGATTCTTAGCATCCTGAAAAGACCTTGCAGTTATGGAATTTATCAAATCTTAAAGGTTATCTTTGCTTGAAAAACAAGTCTAAACCAAAACAGAGATGTTACAGAAGTCATGAATATATGTGATGCTAAGTGGGGTGTCAGTTCCTTCTTATACATTTATTATAATGGCATATTATGAGATTAAGAATAGAATAATATCTAGAACTATTTAGTCCAAATCTAGCATTTTAGTAAATGAGGTTATTGAAGCTTTACTTCCCAAATAAGAAAATTGAGTCTCTGAGAGGGTAAATGATTTTCTCAACTTCAAATGATTAGTTGGATAATTATTACTTACACATTACAGATACCAGGATAAAATGATAAAGATGATATTTTTCTTAAAAACCCTAAGAACTACAGAAGAAATTTGAGGCTATCACCTATTGATACAAGTTATAGCGAGGAAAATGCAAGTTCCTGGGTCCTGGTGGATTGAAATGTTTCATTATATGGAGATGCTTGTGACATAACAGGTCCAAATAAGAACAATAGGGTTATCCAGTCTTGAATTGAAAGCTTTTAAGTATAAAATAGTACAATTTGAAACTTAAGAGATATGTACAGTTTGCAAGGACCAGCCAGTCTTATAAAGAAATGTTTTCCCTTCCAGAAGTCAAGGAGCACTGAAAATGCTAGGTTATCTTTTCAAGATTACATGCTGAAACCATTAGTTAAAAAATCCAAACAATTTGTATAGTAGGTGCTATACTGGTTTTTGATAACAGTGTAAAGTATTGAGTTGAGGAAGAGTTTGGATGTTTACATATGAGTTCATACTGACCTATTTAGAATTGATAGAAAGAGTTAAGACTAAGAGTTAAGACAGTTTAAAAACTAAAGCTTACTTGGTGGAAGAGGCTCATTGATTGTTGGGTAGTGATGATGTTCAGGCCTCAAGGAAGGAAGCTGGCTTACTGGCTGGGAATTACGGAGTATAGGACATTCACCTAAGGACAAGATAGTCAAGACATTTAGGTTCACCCATTGTTATGGAAACATGTTCCAAAAAAGCACGACTTTAAAACAAACTACTGCAGAAAAAAAGCCCAAAGAGGAGGCAATCTATTTTTGTGTCAGTTTACTATATTTCCAGTTATTCATGAGAGAGGGAACAGAGGTAATTACTTTTTTTAAACCCCAAAGAAAAGAGCCAAGGACTTCATGACTATATATCACAGACCAATACATAGGGTTAGGGTCTGAGTATGTAACCACCTGAATTATCTTGATGCAAAGGTAGCATCAGAAAGGGACACAGAGGAAAATTAGCAGAGCCTGACTTTAGCCCAGAAAAGAGACAGGCCTATTTGAGGGAAGTGCAGTATTTCTAAGGTACCATGAAAGCTCAGTGGTCTTGTGCAAAATTATTGCTCCTTGTTTGAATGGATTTTGTCAGAGGGCTGCAAAAAGTTTGTTTTTCAGATTTTGTTTTTGAAATGAACTCTTAAATGGTGACTTTCCAAGATGGGGTTAAGGAATTTGTGGGTCAAGAAGGTGAATTCCTTTAGTATAGAAGCTAGTGGTTTGGGTGGTGGAACCAAGGACCTATGGGAATTTGTGATTGTTCCAGATTATTTTGAGAAAGAATCAGACAAGCCAGAGTGGTCTAGAAAGAGGAAAGGACAAGAGACAATGGAAGTAGGTAAGAGTCAGGAAAACTGAGACAGGTAAAATTGAAACACTGTAAAGGAATAGAAGGAAAAAGAAAGAATAAATTTTGGAAATAAACATAGCCTCTCAATGCATGCCCTGATTGTTATTATAGACATATCTAATAATATTGTCAGTCAGACTTATAATGAACTGAATGGTATTCTAGAATGGTGTTCCTATTTTACAAAATCCTCAGGTCCTAGTAATGCTGTGTGTAGAGTGGCCATGTATATGGAAGGCTGACAGCAATTGCAAAAGTAATTGTTCTTGATCATTGGAGAGCTATGAGGGCCCAGACAAGGGCACAGCTTTCAATCAGACTGGTGTCTCCCCTCTCCCTACCTCACATGATCCTGGCTTTATTACAATAACCCTTATTGACCAGACATAAAGGTCAGGTCTTCTCCTTCTTCTGCCCTTAGTAGCTGTTGCAAATAGCAAATGTTATGTTATCTCTTGGGTCAAAAAGGAGAGAAACTATAAAAAACAGCAGGTAAGATCTTTGTGGGATCTCAAAATGCAAATGTTTTCCAGAATGTCCATACATGAACAGGATGATTATTTCTTTTAATTCTATATTCAAAGAACTGATTAAAAATAAAAAAGAAGGACATTAGATAACTTTAATTTAATAGTTTAATTCCTAGAACTAACAGGAAAATGAAAATAGAGAGATATGCAGGAACACAGAGTACTTTTAAATTTAAGTATATTTCACAATTTTTTGCACAGACTCTGGTATATTACTCAACTCCTTGGGGTCCTCTGAACTTTAAGGAAAGCCAAGGAAGATGTCCTTCATGTCAGTGCACAGCTCCATGTGAATGGACTCTTATTTCAAAGATGGGCTCTTATCTGTTTTTATATGTGCCTAATGTCATAAAACTAAAAACAATGGTACAGTTGTTATGTCATCAGCTGCTGTGTTTTTTATTTAGTTTGTTGAAAAAACCCCCAGCAAACTTACCTCTTGTAATTAATTCAGTCAACCAGGTTAATAATTCATCCAAGCTAGTGGTTTTGGCACTCGCAGGTGTTAATGGAGTTGATCCCACCTTGTGAATCCCAAGCAAATTCAATCACATTACTGACACAGCTCAGCCAACTGAATGGATGGAGCATACAGCAGAATCAAGAGATTCTGTTTTCCAAGAAGCTTCAGCTCCACACAACTACATCAAACACAAAGCAAGTGTTCAGACCTTCTACTACCAAGAAGGAAACATTCCACTTGAAAATTTAGTCTCATTGTTTATCTGTCTGAAAGAACCCTCATTTGAGAAGCCAAAGGCTTTACATGTATCCTCATTTAGTCCTTCTAAAGTACTTTGAGGTAGATTCTACATTTACACAAGTTTTACAAATACACATGGAGTAGTTATGTAACTTGGCTAAGGTATCATGGCTAAGAAGTGGTGGGACTGAATATAAGAAACCCAGGCTCCAGGGCCTAAGCTCATTATCACATTATATTGCTCTTTTAATATTACCTTAAAGTTTAAAACTAAACTATTTTGTGTTTGATGTTAAAAAACGACGTTTTTATAGAGGGCAAAGAAACAAAAAGTAAATAAAGAATACATCCTCCATAAATTGCTATAGATTCATCTTCTTGGGCCTATGCATAGTCAGTTAACCTTGGCTAAGGCAGTGAAAGAATTTGCAATCTTAGAAATCACAGCAAGGGCAATAGTGATTCTAATGAAAGAAGAGGGCCCACATGCATATATTAGATGGATTGTGTGGAAGCCCTGTTTTCTTTGAGTATGTGTCAATGAAGGGACAGATCCACAATGTTGATACCTTTAACTCAGGACTCACTACTGAGGGAGGAAAGACTGGCTGCAAAAAAGTCACATGCCAACATATGTGCAGCTCTGATGAGATCGCTAGTCCCTCTCAGGAATCTTCATATTGACCTTAGTGATCATCATAGAGAAGTGTTGATGTGTTTACATTTTGCAGAATTTAGGAATTTAGACATTTTTTTAGAAGTTGCGCTGAAAAACTTCTGCTATGGCCCTGAAACACTATTCTGTCCTTTCTGTTAGGGACAGTTTTCCCCTGCTGGACAAGGATGTGGACAGTATTTTCTTTGTTTTCACTTTTCTAAAACATGCTTTTGCATAATTATAACTGACCTAATTTTCAGTTAACTGTGTGTGGATTGTCTCTCAACAAGGTGGTCAAAATATACCCCATAGGCTACAATGATTGACAAACTATGAATCTAGGTTTACTTTAGTATGACTCCTAGTTAAGAATGATTAACTTTTTAAATATAAAACTATTAGAAAGAATAGCCTTTGATGTGAATAGTTACTTGGTTTTGACTCTTGACTCACAAAGCCTAAAATATTTACCATCTGGCTCTTTACAGAAAAAGTTTTCTGACCTCTAAAATGCCTCTGCCTACTCCTAGTTGTCTGTTTGTGCGTTTGTCCCCAAATCTCCTTATATTGTAATTATTTTTTATTGTGTTGTTATTATTGAGTACCTTCTGTACACTATCTGATACTGATCTATCTCCCTGTGCCTAGCATTTACCATTGGGCTCAGAACAAGAAGACACTCGAAACATTCTTGCTACAGGAAGAAATTGACTATCATGGGTACCATTCATATTGTATGCCACTGTGGTGTATTGCATGCCACTATGGTTTTCTTCCTTGTGTTTCTCTTCCTTTACCAAATTCTTGCATTTTGTCTCATTAATATGTCACATTCTCTCATTTTTTCTTTCTCTGAAATGTAGAATTGGGCTTTGTTGAATACTCAAAATTATTTTCTGTGTGCTCACTTTAGTTTCTGTAAAAATATGTTGGTGCTAGGCATTTGTTTAGGTGCTGAGAATTCAAACATAAAGAAGATATAATTCTGGCCCTTCATGAGTTGACAGTCTAAAGGCAACACCACTGCTTTCTGCTTGAAGGCTAATTTAAATAGCAAAATCTATATTTTTCTCTTTCATTTTATTTTTTTCCAGTTTCAATGCATACTTTTATCATTTATTTATCAGATGCCAACTTTGTCTCCCTCCC
Organism: Anoura caudifer; assembly: GCA_004027475.1. Classification (NCBI taxonomy): domain Eukaryota; kingdom Metazoa; phylum Chordata; class Mammalia; order Chiroptera; family Phyllostomidae; genus Anoura; species Anoura caudifer. The sequence goes on from PVKU01002439.1 coordinate 192,310, forward strand.
TTCCTACATCTGGAATTCCATCTTGTTTTTATGCTGAGTGGCAAAACAATGACAAAGATAACAAGAATAAGCTACTCCATGAAGAAAAATAATTTATCAGCTTACTTTCTTTTAACAGACAAAATATAAATATATGCACTCTAGAGTGTACAATGGTTTAGTCACTAATAAATTCAAATGGGATCCTGAAAAATGTAGGCAAACGCAGGGTGCAGTAAAGATGAGCTGTTATGCTATGAAACTGTTTAAGTGTTTCTGAGCTACATTTCTTGGTCACTAGCTGAATCTTGACATGGGGGAAGATTTTAGCTTATATCTTTCTCTTTTAAAGCAACTGGCTTATTTTATATTGTTATGTGACTTAAATTATTTCCCCCTATGTCATTGTCACTAGACTGGAAGACACTTGCCAATTCTAGAAACAGAAATGCAAATTAATTTCACATATGATTCCAAGGCATGATTAAGAAGGGCCTATTTTGGTTGAAATATAGAACCTATTATAAAACTAGAGGTGGCAACTTTTGAATTAGAATCTTACTTGAAACAGAGATTTATTCACTCATGTTATTCTTCCTTTCCATTTGTCAAAATAGCCAAAAAAGAAAACAAAAACTAAACATAAAAACACCAAGAAAAAAACAAAAAACAGCAACAACGAAAATTAAGATGAAATAATGACAATAGGTTATACCTATCTACATGTACACAGGATAAATTCTAAAACAGAGATAAAATCAATGTTCTCCAACTTATATTAACATTTATTACTAATCTTTAATAAATTTGGAAAGTCAGCAGATACTTCCACAATATCCACCTAATAATTTGATGATCATTTATGCTTATCATTTGATACTAGCCTTAATGCTCTGGTCACTGTCAAGACAGGAAGAATATTATGTACACTAGCCATAGTGATTAATTTAAACAGAGAAGCACATGTGCAAGTGTACATTCACATGTGTGCACTGGTAATTATTGGTGTATATCTGAAAGTTTGTGGGATGTCAACTCTTCATGGTCACAAGTACTCACACACACATATACAACAGGCATACACATTGCTGCAGCAAGCCCATTTGGGACTGATCCTCTCATTCTTCTTTTTAAACAATGTTGGTTAGACCTCTGTCCCCCTGGTGGTCCTATTCTCATTCTCATCAGATTTGACATCTAACCTTCTCTCTGATTGCTTGGGCCTGCCACCGGGGACTCCAAACCATCAAGAGTTCTTGCCACACTCCTGGTGGAGGTGGTTGTCTGTTCTTGCCAGGGCCCAATGTCATTCACAGACTCTAGGTCCAGCTCTGGGCTCTGCACTGAGTCTGATACTGACTCAAATGCGCTGTTCTCCTCCTCCTCATCCTGCGAGGAGAAGACAGTGCTCTCAGAGATCTTGGCACTGTCCAAAGAGGAGAAGCGGGTGTGGCTGGTGAACCTGCTACTATTATAGCAGGAGCCACTGTAGCAAGAGCTGCTGTAGCAAGATGTACTGTAACATGAGGAGCTGTAGCAGGAGGGACTACAACAGGACGTGTCACAGCCTTCAAAGCTGTGGTCACCACCCTGCCGGGGGCTGGAGTCACTCTCACTCCCTGTGCTGGGGACTGAGCTGTTGGCCAAGCCAGGAAGGCCCAGGTGCATTGTATCTAGAGTAGCCCCCTCACGGTTCTCAAAACCCTCTTCTAGTGCAGGCAGCTCAGCAGCTACCCTGTCCCCCTCACTGAGCCCATCTTTCTCCAAGGTGCTCTTGAGAGTGGACTCTTCCTTAGTGCCCTCATCCTCCTGGGGGCTGTCATCCTGGGTCAAGGGCATGCTGTGCAGCAAGGTGTGGATGTGGATGTAGTGTGTCCGTGGGGTTTCAGGGTCACTGCAGGCTGACGTGATCACTGTCTCCAGCTCAGACACAGGCAAGCAACATGGCCTGTTCTTTCTCTTCATTGAGGCAGGAAGCTGCAGCCTGTCCTCCAGCTGCCTCAGAGCAGATATGTCTCCCCTTACTTCCTTCTCCATCTGTCCCTTTTCCTCCTTCTGCCCCTCAGTCTTGGTCTGTGCCATAGGATCCCCAGTGCTGTCTAGGGCTTCACCATCCTGCAGCAGCCCTGGTGGGTGTGCCTCCCCTCCCAGGTCCAGCCCCATGGCCAGCTCTTCCGCACTCAGGGTGGGCTCAGTATCCTCTTGCCCTGGGCCCAGAAGCTCCCCAGCCCTGTCAGGTCCCATGGAGACTGTGCCGTGGTCTTCTCCTGCCTCAGTGGTACCTGCCACTTCCTCCATTGGCTTGGCAAGCTCCAGGCTCTCGTTCTCTGCAGTGGCCAAGGTACTACTCTCCCTTGGCTTCTCTGACTTGTAACTTCCGGAGGTCTCTGCTGCATCCTGTAGAGGCTCCTCATGGCTGTTTGCCACCAAGTTGTTCATGGGGCTATCCTGAATTTCTGCTGACTCCGCTTCAGTACTCAGGGCAATCTCTTCATCATCTGTGGGCAAGAGGAACATGTCATTCCTTCCACAATAGTGCATTTTGGTTTTAGTGTACTCTGTCAAACATGGACATGAAAGACTTCTTAAGGGATTTTTATTTTAGGGTATTGGACATAGGGCTTGGTGAGGGTTTCTCATTGGGCAGTGCTCAGCTGAAATATCTTGTAAGAATATGTTTTCTTTCTAGAACAACTAATCCTAAAATTTATATGGAACCATAAAAGACCACAGATAATCAAAACAATCTTGAAAAAGATCAAAGTGGGATATATCACATCTTTGATTTCAAGTTATACTACAAAGCTGTAAAAATCAGAACAGTATGGTAATGGCACAAAAATAGACACATAGACCAGTGGGACAGAATAGAAAACTCAAAGATAAATCCTCACTTATATGGTATTAATCTGTGACTATAGAGGCAATAATATACAATACAGTAAAGAGAGTCTCTTTGTTAAGTGGTGCTGAGAAAACCAGACAGATACATGCACAAAAGGAAACTAGATCACTTTCTTACACTATATACAAAAATAAACTCAAAATGGATTAAAGACTTAAATATGAGACCCAAAATCATAAAATTCCAAGAAGAAAATATAGGCAGTAAACTCTGACATTGCTCATAGCAATATCCTTTGGATGTCTCCTTTGGTAAGGACAAGAAAACAAAAATAAACATATGGGACTACATCAAACTAAAAAGTTTTTGCATAACAAAGGAAACCATCAACAACACAGACAACCAGAGAAGATATTTATAAATAATATATCTGATAATGGGTTAATATCTCAAATATATAAGGAACTCATACAACTTACTATTTTTTAAAAAGCACTTCAATTAAAAAATGGGCAGAAGATCTGAATAGACATTTTTCCAAAGAGGACATATAGATGGCTAAAAGACATGAAAAGATGCTCAACATTACTGATCATCTGAGTAATGGAAAATAAACCACAATAAAATATCACTTTGTACCTATCAGAATGAGTATCATCAAAAATCAAGAAATAAGTCTGTCAAGGATGTGAAGAAAAGGGAACCCTTGTGCACTGTTGGTGGGAATGTAGATCAGTGTAGCCATTGTGGGAAGCAGTATGGAGTTACCTCAAAAAATTAAAAATGGAACTGCCTTATGACCCAGCAGTACCACTTCCGGATATTTATATAAGGAAAACAAAAACACTAATTCATTGCAGCATGATTTAAAATAGCTAAGACATGTAAGAAATCGAAGTGTCCATTGATAGATGAGTGAATAAAATGCATTATATAACACAATGTAATATTACTCAGCAATACAAATGAATGAAATCTTGCCATTTGCAACAGCATGGATGGGCCTAGAGAGTATTATGTACAAAGTGAGATAAGTCAGATGGAGAAAGAAAAATACCTTACTATTTCATTTGTGTGGAATGTAATAATACAAAACAAATTAATAAATAAAACAAAACAGAAACACACCCACAGATACACAGAATAAGCTGGTGGTTGCCAAAAGGGAGGGAAGTAGGAGGATGGGTAAAAAAATAAATAAAAAATGACTAACTACTCTCTTATCTGTTTGATCCCATTTCCTTTAATTTGACTATATAATTTATTGTCCAAACAGAGACAATATTGAAGTAAAAAGGGGCTTTATTAAAAAGGAAGTCAGGATTATAGGTAAGAGCAGGACTGTTCTTCAAAAACTTGAAAAAAAATAACGAATTCTTTGTGTGTTAATGGTAGTTTGCAGTCATTATATATTTCTGAGTTCTATTTCAAGGGAATTTATCTTTCATTAAAAAAATGAAAGTCTAGTGTTACCTCAGTTCCCAACAATGTTTTTTTATGTGGAAGACTTTAGAGATGAGGGTGAGGTGTTTACAGTACCTTTCTAATCCTAGGCAAGGCTAATTATACTTACTCACAGTATTTCCTATGGCTGGGTCCCCATGAGAGCAGAATGGGTAAATCGGGTTCTTGGTGACTACAGAGCACAAGAGTGCTAAATAATAGCAGCAGCCAATTATTTCAGCTCAGAGTGAAAGTCTTCCAGCATTTGGAGATTACTACAGTGGAAGAATAAAGCAGGTCTCCACACCAACTAATCATTTAAGGAGTAGCAATCAAGTTTACCTCTGCCTTCCCCCACTTGCTTGCTTTCTTGGATTCCTGCCAGATCTGAACTTCTCATTTCAAACACACTACTGCAATTCACTTATTGAAGAAACACTACCTCTCTAGTCAGCCATAATGCTGTCCTTACTACTACACTGAAAGAAGAGTCAGTTTTATTGTCAGAATACTGAAAAGGCTGAATTGAAAGGAAAAACTTATTTATTTATTTATTTATTTTTTACATTCTGCATTATATATGGGGCATAGAATAATACAACTGGAGCTTAATGAGTGGGCAGTGATAAACTCTGGACTCTGGGTTCTGTAAAGCCTCATTAACTTTAACAACAATTCATAATTTTGGCCTAGGAGGACTGAACAATTCTTAGCATGATGTACACTTAGTTGTAGGCAAAGAGAAAAAGTGGAATTATGGGGCATCTCATTATTCATATTTGGAAATATGTTTTGCCTTGAAAAAGTGAACACTGGGATGACTCTGTAATTTTCTGTTTAATTTAGAGTTTTTATTTTTCCCCATAGTATTGTAAAGATCCATTGTACCATCATAGTTCTTCAACAAGACATGTATCATATTAATTCATGCTCAAATTTCTTCATTCATTCGCTCATGTATGTATGGAATTATTAAACATCTATTGAGCACCTCATATGTGGGTGCTAGAAGTAAAATGATAAGTTAGACATGGCTCCATACCTACACTGACTTCATTGTCAATCCCCATTCCACTGTCTAACCCTCTATCTTTTGGTCAACAGAATGAAGAATAACCTCTCTATCAAGGGGACAGCAACCTAGGCCATGTCTGGAGAAAACCGTAGTTATTGTATTTTAGAGAAAAGGACCATACTATGACATTAGACTAGGACAAGACATGAAATTCATGCTGAAAATACCTGGGTGGATGGAGGAAGTGATCTCAAATCGGAACTGCAGCTGTCCACTCACATGATCAGTTGGAAGCCTGCGGCCAAGCGTGTAGCTGACCACTCTATCCCTAAAAGCAAATAAACACCATCACATATTTGATCAACACCTCTTCTTCCAAAGACCATACCAAGGAGACCCTGCTCAGGAGGCAATAATCTACTCAGGTACCTCTGAAATAGTCTTAAGGTAAAGATGGGAATGTACATTTGATCAACAATAATGGAAAATTTCAAGAAATCTATCAAATATTCCAAAGTAGAAGTCAGCAAACTACAACCCATGGGCCAAATCTGGCCCACCACCTGTTTTTGTATATTTGTGAGCTTTTTACATTAATAAATATTTGGAAAAATATTTAAAAAGTAATATTTTTTGACACATTAAAATTATATGAAATTTAAATTTCAGTTTCCACCAATGAAAGTTTTATTTGAATACAATTATGCTTTTTGGTTTACTTATTGTTTGGGGCTGCTAACATACAATGGCAGAGTTGAGTGGTTGGGCAAGAGACCTTATAACATACAAAGCCTAAAATATTTATTAATGGGCACTTTACAGAAAATTTGCCAATCTGTGTTCTAAAGAGAAAAAAAAGATATGACTATTCTTTGCTTGCTTTTTCTATGCATGCTGACATTTTCCAAATACAACCTTAATAATGAATAGTGCCATCAATAGGTACATATCTTGTAGTGTTTGTGTGTGTATGTATATATACACATATATGTATATATACCTACATATATACATACATATGCATGCATGCATATATATGTGTATATATATGTACACATGCATGTGCACGCGCACACACACACATTTCTAAGAGAGGATACTATTTGGTTACTAAAGACTCAGTGTAGTGCTTCAGAAAGGGACATGCTGCTGGGTGCAAGACCTGTGGATTGGTTTCACTCGCCTGTGACTTCCAATTATACCAACTCCAAGGTCCCATATAGAAATTCTGAAATTCTGCCCTGTATTATGGCATCATCCCCACTCAAGGTAGTTATTTAATTAGAAAAAAATTATCCAAGTGGAATCAACCTAAAACTTTGCTTTTATAGTTTCATCAGCAATGTAACTTCAGCAGAATGCATTTCCCCCTACCTTGGCCTAAAGAAGAAGACCTTGGAATATCTAGGTACCCAATGATAACAATAACATATTTCAAAAGAGATTGTTACTCAGATTATTACAAATTCATTCTATTTATTCATTTGTGACATTCAAATAAAAAGATAAATCACTTGCTGGTAATGTTTTAATGCTTTTTTTTTTTTTCTAGAAAACACCAGTGCTATGAGACAATCTATCCCAATGATCCATTGACTTACTATTTTTCATTGGTAAGCCATGGTTTAGCATTGGACTTCCATTGAAGTCCATAAATAAAACATTGTGTGCAGAAAAAAGTAGAAGAAACCACAATATTTTGTTTATTTAGAAAGTGCCTTGGTCACTATTATGAAGTGTGTCTACTATTACCACACGAAAGATATCTTGAACCCAAAACTTAATTGAAATCAGGAGGGAATTAAATATAATTAGACCACAAGTTAAATTTATTATGCTACACATTTGCTTTCTAGGCTCTTCTTTCCTTTGCTTTTCATCTAGTTCATCCACAAATATTTTTTTGAACCTGTGTCAAGTAAAAAGTGCTGCAGTTGATACAAAGCAATGTAAAGCTTAGTCTCTGCCTTTAAATAGCTTATATCAAGCGGGAGGCATAAAACGGGACCACCAAATAAGGCAGTTGGTGGTATTTCTAAAGAGGATTCAGAGAAGGCGGGGGGACAGCTGAGGGCTGGGATGTTATAGACAAAAAGGTTGAGAAGGCATTAGAAATGACAGTGCATGTGTGCCTGGAGAAGACAGGAGCAAAATGTCTGAGGGTAGAGACAAGAATGGAAACTTTTGCGATACATGGAGGGGTATAGATGTGGAGATTATATTTGTTGAGGGCAGAGAGAAGCTATAGTGTGAGGTGGATTTGATTTTTTTTATGGGCGAGTCCTGAGGTTCTGCCATGGCCCAGGCTCAAGTGACCACTGCTTCAGTGGCAATTACTCTAATGCTCTTTTTCTATATTTGGGCACCTACAGAATTGGAAGCACTTGTAGAAATGGCTTCCAGGAGCTATGGAAAGCAGCAGGCCTGGAAGGAAAAACTGCTCCCTTTAGGTCCTAGTTGGCAGTGGTCTATTACTCCATTAGAGCTGGTCAGAGGAAAATGCCTCTCAGGTGTGCTGTTGCTTAGTCTTAGACAGGACTGCAAGCTCAATTGCATTCTATTTGCTTGTCCTTTTTCCTGGATGGCAACAACACTGTAGGAAAATCATGTCTTATATTTTTCTGATAGGGCAGAAACTTTCCCACCTCAGCTTTCACCACTTGGGGATGCTTCTTTCCACAGTAGTAAGTAGGAGGCCAGGAGGTAAAGAAATTAGGCAGCAGCTTTGGTTTATGAAAAGTACTCAACATGGAAGAGCAGATGAGTTCTTTATGGCCGTAGAAAGAAGGGGGAGGGAAGTCCAGTTTAGCAGACACTAATTGAATCTCTGATATACACTAGACAGCAATATGCTCAGTACTGGGGTATAAAGAATCCTACCTAGATTCTCTTTTTGTCCTGCAGTCTACCTTCTGGCACAGGTGTTAACAGCTGCGAGAACAGACAGTGGGACAGAGGAGAGAAATGAAAAATGTGGCTAATGATAAACTTGAGAATCACCCAGGAACCTTTCGAGGAGCCTGTTGCAGGGGAGGGCACTTAGGCATTGAAGAGAGGCAGGTGTGAGTTTGAACTCTGGCTGCATTTCTATAATGCTCAAGCCTTTTAGATAATTATTTACACTATTTAAGTATATGATTTCTTATAAGAAGGCATGGTGGTAGTGCCTCAGTCCCAGTATACAAAGAAGACGGTATAACAATGATCACAACAAGTACCATTCCCTTCTGAGTTTCTACTATGTGCCACAAACTACTTTACATTCATTATGAATATATTTTATTTGCTTGTTTGTTTAATCCTCACATCAATGAATGTAATATACAAACATTGTGTTTGACACTTGGCCATAGCTCCATGACAGTTCCCCTTAACTTGAGATTTAATGGCATATCTTCATGCACACAGTTGAACATTTGCTAAAATGTTTTAGTTAACTGTGCATATGGTAACCATTAGTGAGTCCCAAGTTCTTCTGAAAATACAAAGAGCATTAAGTTAAGACACTTGGAAATTCTACACTGATATCATTCTAAGGGTCACATTGTACTGAAGCATATATTTATGGCCAGGGAGCTATACCTCATATTTTCAAATATCCTTGCTATTACCTAAGGAAATACATAAGGGTTTTATTTGTTCTGATTTCACTTTAATGATAAACATGAATGTAAAAAAACTATAAAACACAGAAACATATTCCTTATACAATTAAATTATGCAAACAATATAAAATTGTTTCATGCACATTATCTAACAATTTCTATAAATAATAGCTTTTTCTAAGGTATTATAATAACCCAGAATTTTATCTTGTTATAGAACTGTCACAAAGGTTTAAGTCCAATGCATAAGACAAGCATACAAATAAAATATTCTTCATAGTAAAACAAATTTTAATTTCTACATGTACAAAATAATTAAGGGAATTAAGGGCCCTTTTCAATATTGTGTCTTCAGATTTTTTTTATGCTCTTGGATCAGGAACAAGTGATACATAAACAAGGACAAAGGAAAGGGTTTGTTTGATTGAATGTGACTCAAACAACAATGAGAGAAGTCAAGGAAACTTAACATCATCATTTCATTTTATTTTGAGTCTCTTTGAGACTATATTTTTGCAGCTTGCAGGCCTACTAGCTAAAATCTAGTGCTACTGAGGTTTTAATCACATGTTTACCCTATGGCGTGTCTTTCCAGGAGTCTTTGAACTGGCATTGAAAGCTTTCCCAAGAAGCGCTTGATGATAGGGCGGCTCTTGGCAAACTTGTCTTTCACCTCAATTTCCAGCACGTCAGTGGGTAATGACACAAAGCTGAATTGCTGCAATGAAATAATATTATATGAATTAATTGAGAGTTGTGAGGGCTGACCAATTTCCAGTCCATCTGCTTTGGATAAAGTTATGGTAAAACATTCCAGTGGCTCCAATCCCTGTTTATTCATGAATAATGTCACAATGAGGTATTTCCCCGGTGCTTAAAAATATGTGGTTAATCTCTGAGATTCAAATAATAAACTCAACTCACTTAAAAACAAAGAAGCTACCCAGGCATGGCCATGCTGGACTAAAAGTATTAACACACTTAAAGTTAAAAAAAAAAGCACAATCACTTATAATAAAGAAAATGCACTTTAAATCATAATTAATTTTTTTGTGATTACAATGGCAGAGATTTAAAAAATATTGATAATACCCCACATTCTTGAGAGGGGGAAAAGACAAGCACTCTCACACTGCATTGATGGGAATTTAAATTGATTCAACCTTTGGGAAGGGAATTGGCAATGTTTATTAGCATTTAAACTGCAAATTCCCATCAAAGCAGAATTTTACTTCTAGGAATTCTCCCTCTGGATTAACTTGCACAGGCATGCAAAATATATATTTTCATAGGTATGTTCATTGGAGAATTATTAACAATAGCATAAGATTGGAAGGACCAAACATGTCTATTAATAGGAAAGCAGGTAAATGAAGTATGGCAAATCTTTGAATCAGAGAACTCTGGCTGTCATTAAAAAGAAAGAGGCAAATGTGCACAGAAATGAAAAGATACTTGAAAAACTAAGTGAAAAAGCAAGGCATTGGAAAATGTAAACAACGAGATTCAATTTGAACTCTAGAGAAAATGCCAGGAGGGGTACAACCCAAACTAAACTCTAAGAAGTGGGCTGGTAGAGGAGGGGGGGCAAAGCAGATATTTTTCATTTAATTCTAAACTGTTAATTTTAAAACAACACACTACATAAACTTACAGTAACCAGAGGGGAGGGGGAAATGGGATGATGGGGAAAAGAAAGGGTAGGGTCATCAAGGAATGTACATAAATGGCCCATGTATAAAGACAACTGAGAAGGGAGGATTGAATGTGGGAGGTGGGGGTGCATAGGCTAGGGGAGAGTAATGGGGGTAAAGTGGGGACAACTGTAATTGAAGAACAATAAAAAAGTAAAAAATAATAAAATAAAGGCAACAATGATTAAAGTACAGAAAAGGAGAGGAAGGTAAATGTTGACATTGCCTAGCTCAGACTGAGATGAGAGAGTCTTAAGTAACATTGAACTTTACAGTACCTTAAGAGTTGTGACACCATTGAAAAGTATAATTATTTTATTCATATTAATTCCTAATAACAATATTTGAATTAGCTGATTTTTACTTACAGAGTTTAAATATGTTGAATGTGCTAATATTACCATTTCTTCTGTACCACTCAGGGTGGGCTAGGGCATGCTTCCGTAACAACCAAATTCCTAGACTTTTATTCCTTGCTCACATTGTCATTGTTGGCTGGCAGAGGGCTCTGATTTTTAGTCACTCAGAGAGCCAGGTTGATGGAGCACTCACATACCCTCTCCAATTTTATCAGCAACAGTGATAAAGGGAAAGAGAATTCCAGAGGGCCTTCTTCCTGTAAAGGTGCTTGCTTCCAAACTCAAACCCTCATCAGAACTAGAAACATGCACAACCCAACCATAGGGAGAAGGATGTAGTATCCTACATTGTGTCTGAGTGATAGCAGAAATATTTGGCAAGCAGCACTAATGATTTCTACATAGTCCATATAGCACTTCTAATTTTTATTAAAATTTAGCTTTAGTAAATGTTTATATAGTGCCTATGAGCCCATAATTCTTGGTATTGACAAAACTAAATTTATGGGCATTCTTTGCTTGAGAATCAAATCCCCAAAGAAGACATGTCCGAGTGAGAAGCCAGCTCCCTGTAACTGTCTTAGGTCCTCAAAACATCTATATCTTTGCTCCAATAATTACATTGTGAAGGGTATTGTAATGCTTTTCTTAACTGAAATGCTAAACAATAGGCCAGGTACATTGTACTATACACATATGATCCAATAGTTTATATTTTTTAATTACAATAACACATTATGACTATATATGTAATTACAATATAATCTTAAAACATTAAATGATAATAAGATAAAATGCTTCTTTTACAGTGACAAGAGCGGAAAATGTGTAATTCACAATCACAATAATATAAATAATACAAACAGAAAAAAGACTGGAAAGAATTACAAGCATTTGTTTCCCCCTCCCCTGCTTTGCATCAATCCCATCCTTTCTGCTTTCTTCTTCCCATTACAGCCTCACAGTTAAGCCTTAAGAACAAGTGAGGCGATGGGGAAAAATATCAGCCTCATTCCAAGACTCTTAATTAGGAGAGAACTCATAATGTTGGCTGGTTTTCACCAGTTTTTAGAATATTATTTTTTACTATTTTTATTCATCATGTAAATTTCCACATGGCTTAAGTCAGTTGCCATTTTCTCATCAAAAACATCTTATCCCTGGCTTGTGTGGCTCTGTTGGTTTGAGCATCATCCCATAACAAAAGGGTTGTGGGTTAGATCGCAGTCCCAGTGCATAAAATCCCCATCCAGGCACATATGGAAAGGCAACCAGTCCATGCTTCTTTCTTGCATCAGTGTTTTTCTCTCTCCTTTGTTCTTGCTCTTTTTCTCTCTCTAAGAGCAATGAAAAAAATGCCCTTGGGTGAGGATAAAAAAACTTCCTAAATTGACATATTTATTGATACAGAAACCATACATTTCAGATTTTCAGTATTGTTCTCTTCCCAAGAAATTTAATTATTTCTAGGAAAAGCAATTCATTAAGTGTCTAACTAAATATGTTTTTTTTTCTAAGACAGTTTACTGTAACCTATAAAACACTGACATTAAGAATGGGCCTTTAAGAAGATCTGACATGGTAGAGGAGTAAGTGGAAGCTATGCTAACTTCCTCCCAGGAGTAATCTGGAATTACAACTAAATCGTAGAGAAATCATCCTAAATAATCACCTGAACACAAGCTGGACAGAAGCCTTATAACCATGGATGGACAGAAAAAAAAACACTTCACCACAATGTGACTGGCAGGGAATGCAGAGACATGAGAGAGTGAGTTGGGCTCCCATAAGCAGCAAGGGAAGTGCCAGAATAATATTTCAGTGCTGGGTTTTTCCCATGAGAAGCATGGAGTCTAGTCTAAACCCCAAGATGTGATCCCCAGCCTACAGCACCAAAGCCAAAAAGGAACCCAGATATCTTCCAGCTGTGAAAAGCAACAGGGTTTCTTTCCACCAGGGCAACATAGCTGGAGACTCAGAGAGCCTCTTAAAGGGTCACCACACAAAATTTTGTTTGTAGCCACTTACCCTGGGCTCTGGGAAAGAGAGGACAGAGTGGACTAGAGATATTTGAAGAAAGTCTGTCGGTAGCTCTGGAGAGAGAACTGAAGAAACAACCACATGGATGCATATACTAAGTCATTCCCCATACTGCAGAAGCCAACTTTCTCAGGAGGAGAACTCCTCTCTGAGTGGTATCAGCTTCTGGGGAAGCAAAAGCCCCTCCTGCAGGAATTACTCTGTCACAATTTGAGAAGCTTAAACAGGGCTACTGATTATAGCTTGACTAGCTTAACAAGAGATCAGTTTAATGATTGATAAGTTTAACAATTAAGGTAGAAAAAACAAAGAAGCAAACAAAATAGGAAGAAAAAGAAACAGATCCCAAAAGAAATAAAAAGAGAATTCTCCAGAAAAACTAGATAAAATGGAAGCAAGCAATTTATCCCAGAGTTTAGAGTAGTGATTATAAGGACATTCAACAGCATGAAAAATGACATAACCATAAAAAAGGACTAGTCATAAATAAAGAATGTAATATCCGAAATAAATAATACACTGGAAGTAATAAACAGTAGGTTAGATAAAATAAAGGATCACATCAGTGATTTGGAAGACAAAGTAGAAAAAACACCCAGGCAGAGCAGCAGAACAAAAGAGAATTTAAAAAAATGAGGAGAGCTTAAGGAACATTTTGGAAAATATGAAGCATAACAACATATGCATCATGGGAAGAACAGAAAGAGAAAAGAGTGAGCAAGGGATCAAGAACCTATTTCAAGAAATAATAAAAAATTTCCCTAATCTGGTGAAGGAAAAAGACACACAAGTCCGGGAAGCTCAGATAGTCCCAAACAAGTTGGACACAGAGAGGCCTATGCTGAGATACATCATAATTAAAATGACATGGTTTATAGACAAGGAGGGAATCCTAAAAGCCACAAGAGAAAAGCAGGTTGTTACCTACAAGGGAGCACTAATACCACTAGCTTCTGATTACTCAACAGAAAATTTCAGGCTAGAAGGGAGTGGCATGAAATATTCAAGGGGATGAAAAGCAAGGAACTACAACCAAGGTTACTTTACCCAGCAAGGCTACCATTTAAAATCAAGGATAAATAAGGAGCTTACAGGACAAGAAAGAGCTAAAGGTTTTTGTAAACACCAAACCAGTACTGCAACAAGTGTTCAAGGGCTTGTTTTAAGAAAAAGAAGGAAAAGAAAAAAAAAAACAGAGGAAAACAGTCTAACAAGAGAATGGCAATACATATGTATGTACCAATAATAATTGCAAATGTAAATGGCTTAAATGCTCCAACCAAATGAAATAGGTTAGCTGAAAGAAAACTAGACCCATATATATGCTGACTCCAAGATACCTAACAAGATACATAGAGACTAAAACTAAAGAGATGGAAAAAGGTATTGAATATGGAAAGGAAAAAAAAAAGCTGGGTTAGCAGTAGTTATATCTGACAAAATAGACTTTAAAATCAAGGCTATGGTAAGAGACAAAGAAGAGTACTACATAATGACATGGGAACAATCCTACAAGAGAATATAACCCTAGTAAATATTTAAGCACCCAACATAGGAACACCCAAATACATAAAGCAAATCTTGATAAACATAAAGGGAGAGATCAACAGAAATACAGTAATAGTCCAAGATTTTAACAACTCATTGGCTTCAATGGATAGATCTTCCAGGCAGTAACTCAACAAGGAGACAGTCTCCATAAACAATATGCTAGATCCAATGTATGTATTGATATCTTCAGATCATTTCACTCCAAAAGAGCAGAATATACATATTGTTCAATTGCACATGGAACTTTTCTAGGATAGACCACATGTTATAACACAAAACCATCTCAATAAATTTAAGATTGAAATCATATCAAACATCTTCTCTGACCACAATGCTATGAAACTAGAAATCAATCACAAGAACACTGAAAACATGCAAAGTCATGGAAGCTAAATAGCTTGTTGTTAAACAATGAATGGATCAACAATGAGATCAAGGAAATAATCAACATATCCTGAAACAAATGAAAATGTGGACATATCAGTCCAAAATCTGTGTGACACAGGGAAAGCAATGGTAAGGGGGAAATTCATAGCTTACGGGCCTACATCTCCCTTAAACCAAGAAAAAGCTCAAATAAATAATCTAATCTCACACTTAAAGGAACCTAGTAAAAAGAACAACAGACAAAGCCAAGTAGGTAGATGGAAGGAAATAATAAAGATCAGAACAGAAATAAATGAAAAAAAAAAAACAACCAAAAACCAAAATCTAAAAATGCAATACAAAAGATCAAGGAATCTAATACTTTGTTATTTGAAAAGATAAACAAGATTTGCAAACCTTTAAACAGACTCATAATGAAAAAAGACAGAGAAGATGAGGAAGAGAAGATGGCAGATAAGTGAATGGAAGTCACACTGACCTCCTCCCAGGGCGAATCTGGAATTACAACTCAGTTGTGGACAAATCACCCAGAACAAACAACTGAGCAATAACCAGAAAGAAGCATTTAACTTTGGACAGACAGAAGAACCAGCTTTGGCACAACTTGTCTGGTAAGGAGTGTGGCAGAGACTCGAGAGGGCTGACAGGGTGCTCACAGGTGGCAGCGCCAGCCAGTTCATTAAGCAGACTTTTGAATCTCCTGGAGAAGACTGGGGCCTAAACCCTAAGCTAGGACTCCTAGACTAGAGCACCAGAGCCCAAAAAGAACACAGATAACAACCAGTGGCAAAAATTGGCAGGGTTGCTCTCTGCCAGAGACAGGCAGAGACACAAGGACCATTTAAAGGGCCAACAAACAAATTTTCATTTGCAGACACTTACCTGGGCCTCTGGCAAAGGTGTAGGCGGAGTGGGCTGGAGATGTCTGAGGAGAGGCAGTGGACTGAAGCTTTGGGGAGAAAACTGATAGAATAGCCATTGGGATCCCTGTGATGAGTCATCCCCCAGATGGCAGCAGCCTTTGTGCTCAGGCAGACCAGTCCCTTCTGAGTGTCAGTAGCCTGAGGGGAAACAATAGCCCTGACCCCAGGAGGGTCTCTGCCCTGGCCCTTTGGTGCTTAAACCTGACTGCTGAGTGGAGTCACCAGATTAACCATTGAAGGAGACAGCCAGTGACAGCAGATCACTGGAAGTATCCAACAGGCTGCCTAAGGTCAGATGGAGTCAACCTTCTACATCATCAGAGGCAGATCCAGAAAGAAAGAAAACAGTGGTAAATACAAGAGGCTACTGAGATGAAAGCCACTGTAATCTTCTTCAAGATTTGTGATATTTTCTTTCCTGCATAGCTTTATAACATTCATTTCTTTTCCAGCAAGTTTGTATATATTAAGTTACTACATAGTGTACTTCAATTCACAAATTTGCTCTTCCCTTCTCTTAGCCCATTTTACGATCCTCTTTCCTTGCAATATTCATTTGAAATTTGTTTTTTTCTCTAGCTAAAACTTGTTTCCATTCCATAGCCTTACTATTTCTCCCACATTCACAGATTCAAAATGAATTTTCTTGTCAAGGGTCATTTCACATCCTTTTACCCAGCTCTTAAAATACCCACATTCTTTTTACACCTTTAACATACTTTGCTAGTTGGTTGTGGGTAGGGTAGTTGTTGTTGCATTGTTTTTTCAAGATTATCTCTAGAGCGTCTCTAATTCTGTATTTTAAATATCAAACTTTACTCAACCCCTCTTCTACTTTACTTTTTGTCTGAACATTTAATTTTGTGATTTTAGCCCATTTTCTTTCTCTTTTTTTGTCTATTTCTCTTTTATCCTGCCCTCTTATTTTTCTTTGTTCTCCTTTTTTCTCTTTTGCCTTAAATCTGAAAATTTAATTCTTCACTCACTTAGTCTTGTTTTTGTTCAATACTCTTAGTATTCCCTCACTCTCTATAATTTCAAAATCATTTCATGCCTCTAAACATCTCTTAGTCTTTTATTTGTTTCTTTTTTCCCTTTCATTCTCATACCACCTATATTAATTTTAGCTCATATGTTGTTGATAGTACTGTGGTGGATCTTTGTCTCCAATTCAGTTCTTACATATTTATTCATTATTTACTATTTTTCCTTCTTTCTCTCTAACTTTATTTATTTTATGTCATTTTAATTTCTGTTTAAACTTAATATTATACACTTTCCTTCTCATACTCCATTCCATACTTTTCATTCCCTTTTTTATTCATGGGGTAAATTTTACCTCCTGTATTTCCTTTGCCCCAACTCCCAACTCTTATTAGTGTTCCTCCCTCTGCCCTATCAAAATCATTTCTCTTTCAGTACGTTACCTAATATCCATTCTCCTTTCTTATAATAGTCTTAATCTCCTTTTACCCTTGTTATAACTGGTTCATTTGCTATTGATAGTGGGGCTGTGGGGGGTTATATTTGCAGGTGTGGGTTTGTTTCTTGGGCTCTGGTTTTGTTCAGGCAGCACCTGGACAAAAACACACATGACGTGGTGGGCAAAGTGACTCTCAGTCAACCAGTGGCAGGGAAGGACCCATGAAAGAACAACCCAACAACAATCAAAATTCAATTACCTCCAGAAAACCAGCATACAATGAAGAAAGGACATACCAAGAGCATCAAGTTCAGATGATAAAGGAGAGTGCACCACGGAACTTCACAGGCCTTCCACCATAGAAGGTCAAACCACAGACACAGAAAATCAAACAGATGAATTTAAGAAGCACAAGCAAACAAGAACAATCCCACAAACAATGGGAAAACAAAGAAACAACATCCAATCAAAAGGAAAGGAGGAATCCTCAGAAAGAATGCTAAATGAAATAGAGGCAAATAAACTATCAGTTATTGAATTCAAAACAATGGTTATTAGGAAGCTCAATGAACTTAGTGGGAATTACCAAATTCTACAGGGAAACTATGAGTAACTCAATGTAAACTATATCTGCATAAAAAAGGACATAGAAACAATCAATAAAGGCCAAGAAGAAATGAAGAATAAAATTTCTGAATTAAACAACACAGTAGAAAGAATCAAAAGCAGGTTCAATGAAGCAGAGGATCAAATCAGTGAGCTAGAATACGAAGTAGAAAAAATTCTTGAAAAGGGTAAGAAAAGGAAAAAAGAATGAAAAAGAATGAAGAGGTCGTAAGGGAAATTCAAGACAAATTGAAACATAATAATATCCATATAATAGGGATACCAGAAGAAGAAGAGGAGGACTAAGGGATAGAAAAGAGTTAGAAAAACTAATGATGGAAAACAACCCTAATTTATAACAGAACAAGCCACACAAGTCTAGGAAAAAGAGAGGTTCTCATCAAAAGAAACCCAAAGACACCCACTGCAAGACACATCCTAATTAAAATGACAGCAATTAAAGACAAAGAGAGAATCTTAAAGGCAGCAAAGGAGGAACAGGAAGAAACATACAAGGGAGCCCTGATAAGACTAGCCCTCACTTATCAACAGAAACATGACAAGATAGAGAGGAATGGCAAGAAATATTCCAAGTAATGCAAAGGCCTGAAACCTAGATTATTCTATCCAGCAAGGCTCTCAATGAAAATGGAAGGCAAATAAGGAGCTTCTCAGACAAAAGAAGGCTAAGAGAACACATCTCCACCAAACCAGCATTGCAAGATATGCTAAATGGACTTCTTTAAGAAGAGGAAGACAAACAGTGAGAGACAAAGGAACAAAGGTACAAAGGGAGTAAAATGGCAATGAATAAATACTTACCTATAATAGTCTAAAGTGTAAATGGATTAAATGCTCCAATCAAAAGACATAGGGTAGTGAGATGGATAAGGAAACATGACCCACAAATATGCTGCCTATAAGAGACCCACCTCAGAACAAAAGACCTACACAGATTGAAAGTGGAGGGTTGAAAGAAAAAATATTCCAAGCAAATGGACAGGAAAAAGAGCATGTGTAGCATTACTTATATCTGACTAAATAGACTTCAAAACAAAGTCCTTAAAAAAGACCCAGAAGAAGACTTCATAATACTTAAGGGAAGAATCCATCAAGAAGATACAAACATTATAAATATATACACACCCAACACAAGAGCACTCAACTACATAAGGAAAATCTTGGAGGACATCAAGAAAGATAAAGACAGTAACACAATTATAATAGGGGATTTTAACACCCCACTGTCAAAAATGGATAGTTCCTCCAGACAAAATATTAACAAGGATATTGTGGCATTAAACAATGCCCTAAATCAAATGGAATTAAGTGATAAATGTAGAACCTTTCATCCCAAAGAAGAAAAATACACTTTCTTTTAAAATGCACAAGGAACATTGTCAAAGATAGACCACGTGATAAGATACAACACAAGCCTCATGAAATTCAAGAAAATTGAAATCATATCAAGCATTTTCTCAGACCACAAGGGCCTGAAACTAGAAACCAACCTCAAGGAAAAAACTCAAAACAATCAAACTCATGGACATTGAATAGCATGCTAAAAACAATGAATTGGTTAAATATAAGATAAGGAAGAAATTCAAACAATTTTATTTCTCTCTAGAAACAAATGAAAATGAACTCACAACAGTCCAAAACTTATGCGACACAGCAAAGGCAATCCTGAGAGGGAAGTTCGTAGCTATGCAGGCCTACCAAAAAAGATAGAAACATTTCAAATAAACAACCCAACCCTACATCTCCAAGAAGTGAAGAAACAACAAACAAATCCCAGAGTGAGTAGAAGGAAGGAAATAACCAAGAACAGAGCAGAATTAAATGACATCCAGACTAAAACAACAATTCTAGGGATCAATAAATCCAGGAGCCACTTCATTGAAAGATAAACAAAACCAAGAAGACTTTGTCCAGACTCATCAACAAAAAAGAGAGAGGACCCAAATAAACACAATCAGAAATGAAAGAGGAGAGATTACAACTGACACCACAGAAATACAAAGGATTGTAAGAAATTACTATGAAGAACTATACGCCAAGGAATTTGAAATCCTAGTGAAATGGAAAAATCTCTGGAGAAATATAATCTTCCTAAGCTGAATGAAGAAGAAGCAGAAAGCCTGAACAGACAAATAACAGCAGACAAAATTGAAGGAGTAATCAAAAAACTCCCAACACACAAAAGTCTTGGACTGGATGGTTTCACAGGAGATTTTTACAACATATTTAAGGAAGAGCTCTCCCCTATACTTAGACTATTCCAAAAAATTCAAGAAGATGGAAGACTACCAAACTCTTTTTATGAGGTCAGCATCGTCCTAATCCCAAAACCAAAGACACAACAAAGAAATAAAACCACAGGCCACTATCTCTAATGAACATAGATGCTAAAATCCTCAACAAAGTACTGGCAAACTGCATCCAGAGGTACATCAAAAAGATCATACATCATGATCAAGTGGGATTCATCCCAGGGATGCAAGAATGGTACAATATTCACAAAATAATAAACATAATACATCACACAAGCAAAAACAAAAAAACTCTCATGACCATATCAATAGATGTGGAAAAAGCATTTGAAAAGGTAGAGCACCCATTTACTATAAAAACATTTAGCAAACTGGGAATAGAGGGAGCATACCAAAACACAATAAAGGCCATATATGAAAAGCCTACAGCTAACATCATACTCAATGGACAAAAACTAAAAGCTTTCCCACTAAGATCAGGAACATGACAAAAATGTGCACTTTCACCACCTCTCTTTAACATAGTATTGGAAGCCCTAAACACAGCAATCAGACAAGAAAAAAAAATAACAGGCAACCAAATTGGAAAGGAGGAAGTAAAACTGTTACTGTTTGCAGATGTCATGATAGCATACATAGAAAATCCTATAGACTCCACAAAAAAAACTACTCAATCTAGTAAGTGAATTTGGCAAAAGA
Organism: Anoura caudifer; assembly: GCA_004027475.1. Lineage (NCBI taxonomy): Eukaryota > Metazoa > Chordata > Mammalia > Chiroptera > Phyllostomidae > Anoura > Anoura caudifer. The sequence goes on from PVKU01002439.1 coordinate 213,152, forward strand.
TCAAGATACAAAATCAATATTCACAAATCAAAGGCATTTATGTACACCAGCAATGAAATTTGAAACGAATATCAGAAAAAAAATCCCATTTGCTATAGCAATAATCATGATGTATAAACCCAACCATGGTGGTGAAAAACTGTACACTGAAACCTACAAAATACTAAATAAATTAAATAAGACACAAACAAATGGAAGCATATACAGTGTTCATGAATTGGAAGAATTAATATCATGAAAATATCAATACTACCCAAAGCAATTTATAGATTTGATACAACCCCTATTAAAATACCAATGACATACTTCATAGATATAGATCAAATGTTTCAAAAATTTACATTGAACCATAAATGACCTCGAATAGCTACAGCAATTTTGAGAAAGAAGAACAAAGTAGGTAGGATCACCATACCTGACATCAAATTATATTACAAGGACATGGTATCAAAGCAGTCTGGCACTGGCATTAGAACAGACACATAGATCAATGGAACAGAATAGAGAGCCCAGAAATAAACCCAAGTCTCTATGGTCAAGTAATATTTGGCAAAAGTGGCTGAAGTATAAGTGGAATAAAAATACCTTCTTCAACAAATGTTATTAAGAGACCTGGACAGCTATATGCAAAAAATGAAACTTGACAACCAAATTATACCATACACGAAAACAAACTAAAGATGGATAAAAGACTTAAATATAGGTCATGATACCTTGAAAGTCCTAGAGGAGAAGATGGGCGAGAAAATCTCAGATATTTCACACAGCAATATTATCACCGATATGTCCCCTAGAGCAAGGGACATAAAGAAGAGAATAAACAAATGGAACCTCATCAAAATAAAAAGCTTCTACCTGGCTAAAGAAAACATCAGCAAAATGAAAAGGGAACCAACTGTATGGGAAAATATATTTGCCAATGATATCTCAGGCAACGGCTTGATCTCCAAAATATATAAAGAACTCACATGACACCACTCCAGGAAGACACCCAATCCAATTAAAAAATGGGCAATGGACCTGAACAGACATATGTCTAAGGAGGACATACAGAAGGCCCAGAGGCATAATGAAAAAAATGCTCAGCATCATTAGCCATCAGAGAGACGCGAATTAAAACCACAGTGAGATACCACTTCACACCAGTCAGAATGGCCAACATAAAGAAATCCATAAACAATAAATGTTGGTGAGGTTGTGGAGAAAAGGGAACCCTAGTACAGTGTTAGTAGGAATACAACGGTGAAGCCACTGTGGAAAACACTATGGAATTGTTTCAAGAAACTAAAAATGGAGTTGTCCTTTGACCCAGCAATTCCACTGCTGGGATTATATCCTAAGAACCATGAAACACCAACCCAAAAGAACCTATGTCCTCCAATGTTCGTAACAACACAATTTACAATGGCCAAGTGCTGGAAGCAGACTAGGTGCCCATCAGTAAAAGAGTGGATTAATAAACTATGGTACATTTACACAATGGAATACTATGCAGCAGAAAGAAAGTAGGAGCTACTACCCTTCACAACATCATGTATGGAACTGGAAAGCATTATGATAAGTGAAATAAGCCAGGTGGTGAAAGACAAATACCATATGATCTCACATATAAGTGGAACCTAATTAACAAAACAGTATATAACCAGAGACATTGGAATTAAGAGCAAACTGATAGTAACCAGAGGGGAGGGATGAGGGAAATAACATGGGAAAATGGAAAGTGTCATAAATGAACATGTATAAAGGACACATGGACAAAGCCAAAGTGGGAAAGGGTTGAGGGTTGTGGGGTGGTGGTGGTTGGGGTGAGGAAAAGTGGTGGTAGAAAAATTGGGACAACTGTACTTGAACAACAACAAAATATTAAAATTAAAATAACAGAATGAAATAAAAATGAAAAAAGGATACAAATA
>PVKU01002439.1:215164-227950 GCA_004027475.1 Anoura caudifer
ATCCATTCATTTACTGATGGGCACCTAGGTTGCTTCCAACACTTGGCTATTGTAAATTGTGCTGCTATGAACATTGGGGTGCATAGGTTCTTTTGGATTGGTGTTTCAGGGTTTCTAGGATATAATCCTAGCAGTGGAATTGCTGGGTCAAAAGGTAGGTCCATTTTTAGTTTTCTTAGAAAATTCCATACTGCTTTCCCTAGTGGTTGTACCAGTCTGCAGTCCCACCAAGAGTGAACTAGGGTCCCCTTTTCTCCACAACCTCTCCAACACTTGTTTGTTTCTTTGTTTATGATGGCCATTTTAACCGGAATTCTATGCAGCAGAAAGAAAGAAGGAGCTCCTACCCTTCGCGACAGCATGGATGGAACTGGAGAGCATTATGCTAAGCGAAATAAGCCAGGAAGGGAAAGACAAATACCATATGATCTCACCTTTAACAGGAAACTAATAAACAGAACAAACAAACAAGAATAATATAACCAAAGACACTGAAATTGAGAACATGAGAGGAGAGGGATAGGAATATCCAGGGAAAAGGGGAAGGGTTTAGAGCAACAAGTATGAAAGACACATGGACAAAAGCAAGGGCAGGGGTGGAAATGGGAGGGAGCTGGGGAGGGCTGGGGCAGTGGGCTGGGATGGGAGTAGAAGACAGAAACTGTATAAGAACAACAATTAAAATAAAATTTAAAAATAGATACAAATAAGTGGAAGCACATACACTGTTCATGGACAGGAAGAATTAACATAACTAAAATGCCCATACTAACCAAAGCTATGTATAGATCCAGTGCAATTCCTACCAAGATTCCAATGAAATATTTCAAAAAACTAGAAGAAATATTTGAAAAAATTATATGGAACCACAGAAGGCCCCACAAAGAAACCGCAATCCTGGAAAAGAAGAAAAAAATTAGAGGAATCATGCTACCTAATATCAAACTATACTATAAGGCTATAATAATCAAAGCAGTGTGGTACTGGCATGAAAACAGACACCGAGATCAATGGAACAGAATAAAGAGCCCAGAAATAAGCCCACACATTTCTAGTCATTTAACATTTGACAGAGGAAGCAAGCACATGCAATGGTCTACTGATAGTCTATTTAATAAATGATGTTGGGAAAATTGGAAATACATGCAGAAAATTTAAAGTAGACCACCTTCTTACACCACACACAAGAATAAATTCAAATTGGAACAAAAAATGAAATGTTAGGCACAAAACCATAAAAATACTAAAAGAAAACAGGGGCACAGACATTGCTTGTAGCAATTTTTTATGAGATATATCTCCCTAGGCAAGGGAAACAAGGAAAACATAAACAAAAGGGACTACATCAAACTAAAAAGTTTTTGCACAGAAGAAATCATCAACAAAATTAGATGACCCACAAAATTGTAGAACATATTCACTGATACATCTAATAAGGGTTTAATATACAAAATTTGTAAAATACTTATAAAACTCAATATCAAAAAAACAATTCATGGAAATAAAAGACAGAAAACTGTACAAGAACAACAATTAAAATAAATTTTAAAAAATACAAAAAAAAAAAACCCTGAATCACCCAATTAAAAAATGGACAAAGGACTTGAATAGACACTTCTCCAAAAGGGATATACATATGGCCAATAGATTTATGAAAATATGCCTCCTGTCACTATCATTGGATAAATTCAAATTAAAACCACAATGATATACCATCTCACACTTGTCAGAATGGGTATCATCAATAAATCAACAAACAACAAATGGTGATGAGGATGTGGAGAAAAGGGAACCATTTTGCACTGTGGAATGCAGATTGGTGCAGCCATTAGAGGAAGCAGTGTGGAGATACCTTGAAAAATTAAAAATGGATCTGCCTTTTGACTCAGTGATCCCACTTCTGGGAATATATTCAAAGGAATCTAAACCACTAATTTGAAGGAACATAAGCACCCCTAAGCTCACCGAAGCATTATTTACAATTGCCAATATATGGAAGCAGCTCACGTGTCCATCAATAGATAAATGGATAAAACAACTATGGGACATTTACACAATGGAATACTACTTGGCCATAATAAAGAAGTAAATTTTACCATTTTCGACAGTATGGACAGACCTGGAACATTATGCTAAGTGAAATAAGCCAGTCAGAAAAAGACATACCATATGGTTTCACTCATTTGTGGAATCTAATGAACAAATTAACTAACAAGAAAAATGGAGGGAGATTTGAAGATGGTGGCAAGGTAGGTGGGACCTGAACCCACTTGCTTGTGCACCCACCTGGGACACGTAGCTGATCATCTGAAGAACAGAGTGAACAACAAATGGAATACCACCATATATGAAGTTTGAAAGCCAAAGATGGCAGAGGATGTTTAAAAATGGATGGTAAAGAGATCATGTAGGCCAATGGGATGCCAGGGACTGTGGCTGCAGGGCTTTGGAGTAGTGCTGGATCAGTGATTGTAACTTCACAGATCCCTCCCCTCCCAGAGCAGGGAAGCCAGTCATGCACCAGGAGAGACCTGGATGCTTGAAGTCTACTGGGGGGGATAAAGATGTGGTGGGAGACACACAACAGGCAATGTTCCCTGCCTGGGACTGTGGCCACTAGCTGGGACAATACCAGGGAAATTGGGCAGCTGGAGAAAACCTGGAGATGGAGGAGAAGTTGGACCACAACTTACCATGACACTGATAGTCTCAGGACTGGCCAGAAAGTTGGGCTGTGTGAAAAGCTGGGTGCTTGATAACGACAGCTGCCTGCAACCAAGGGTAATTCACTCAAAACAGGCTCTCAGATACTGTCCAAGGACCTCTTCTGTGGAGCAGTTCGGCCAGAAAAGCTGGTGGAGGAGGAGTGTGATTTGCTGCATATCAGGGCGCTTCATGGACTGATCATAGAGAGAGTCCCTAGAGACTACTTTAATAAGGGATTTAAACTGCCCTCAAGGGACTTTGCACATGCACAGCACCCAGGCTAGCAAAGAGGGAGGGGAGGGAAGCCAGTTGCTCCCATTCAGTGCAGCTAATGGATTAATCAAAGGGTGGCACAGTGAGGTAGATTCAAGTCATCAGCCAGTCACATATGGACAGTGGGTGCCAAACAGCAATCTCAGGGATTGGGCTGGAAATTGGGCACCTGTGAATATTGCAGCTATGTCAGAGCCCTTTTTCTCTCAGGACCACAAGAAAGTGGGAAAAAAAGAGCCCAGCCTCCCTCTGCCAGCAGCATTCAGGAAGACCAGCAGAACCTGCTTGGTGGGTTTAGTCAGCAGGAAGCTTGTTCATTTTTTCCTTCCAGGTGTAAGACAATAAGACCTGGAGAAGAGAAAGGACCAAAGACAGATCCAGAGAGACATCAGAAAACTAAAAACAAAAACTGAGAAAAATTTCACTTTGCTATTCTACAGAACTTGAATTTTACTTTTTACTTTTATAATTTCATTTTTTTTATATTTTACTTTTATTTCATTTATTTAGTTTAATTTTCTTTGTTTTGTTTGTCTACTTTCAATGTTTGGCATTCTTTGTTCTTTCATATTGCATTTTAATTTCTCTTATTTCATTTGTATTCCAATAATACACTATTCTGGGTCTTTCACTTATTATTCTTTTTATTCAGATCATATATTTCTTGTCATATTATTGTACCAAATCCCACACAGCACCCTTCCCTGGTCTTGGTCAATTCCACTATCTTCCTGAGCTTTATTATTGTCGTGGTTGACTTTATTCTCTCACATACTATGACAACTATCTAGCCCTTACCATCACTACATCTCACCATCCAAACTCGCTCTGTTTGGAGCACCATCTAAGTGCTCTGTTTCTGGAGTCAGTTCACATCTCTTTACCCTCTAAAAACAGTCTTATCTTTTTTTCACCTTTTATAAAAGGTGGCTGGGTGGGTGAAATATCACAGTTATTGCTGCACTTCTCCAAAGGATCTCTTATCTGTTCTCTGCTTGTTGGTATATTAAATCCCATAGAATACTCTAAGGCTGTCTTAATTCACTTTCCCTTTTCCATGCCCATGATCACATACAAGACAAGGTGGGAGTTGTGAATATCAGTAAACCTGCTGGAGGAGAGAACTCACCAACAAAGGAGCCACCAACAGGTAAAACACAAGTACAATGACAGCCCACACAAATGGAAGAAAGGGCAACCCTAGAGCAATCAGACAAGGAGATCAAATAGACCACACCATGGAGTCCCACAGAACTCATAACATAGGAGTTTAACCTATGAATATAGCTAGCAAAACAGCATTGGGAATCACAGAAACAAAACAAAATAAAACAAAACAAAACAAAAAGAGTCATCTAAAATATGGGGACAAAGAAAAAACTTTCAATCAACAGGAATGAAGACTCCCCACTATCAGGGCTAAATGAAGTGGAGGCAAGCAAACTATCAAATACACAATTCAAAAGAATGATTATAAGGATGCTCAAGGAACTCACAGACAACTACAAGGAACTGAGTGAGAAATAAAACACTATGAAAAAGGAAATAACTATAAACAAGAACCAGGAAGAAATGAAGACTACAATATCTGAAATAAAAAACACACTAGAAGGGATTATAATGAGGCTGGATGAAGCAGAGGCCCAAATTAGTGAGCTAGGAGACAAGGTAGAAAGAAATATCCAGGTAGAGCAGCTACAAGAAAAAAGACTGAAAAAATGTGAAGATAGCTTAAGGGAACTGCAAGACAACATGAAATGCAACAACATTTAAAACATAGGAATACCAGAAGGAGAAGAAAAAGTGCAAGGGATAGACATGCTGTTTGAAAACATGACAAAATTTACTGAACGTAGAGAAGGGAAAGCCACACAAGTTCAGTAACCACAGAGGGTCCCAATCAAGATGAACCCAAAGAGGCCTACTCCAAGGCACATCATAATTAAATTTCCAAGTTTTAAACAGAAAGAGAGAATCTTGAAAGCAGTAAGGGAGGAACAAGAAGTAACATACAAAGGAGCTCTGGTACGGCTAGCAGCTGATTTCTCAACAGAAACACTACAAGAAAGGAAAGAATGGCTAGAAATATTCCAGGTAATGAAAAGCAAAGGTCTGCAACCAGGGCTAGTCAACCTAGCAAGGCTCTCAAAGTGGAAGGTGAAATAAGGAGTTCCCCAGACAAAAGAAGGCTGAAAGAATATACCCCCACCAAACCAGTACTACAAGATATGCTAAAGGGACGGCTTTGCAAAGAATAAGAAAAGGAGTGAAAAAGGTAAGAACACAAGTACAAATGGGGGAATATGAATAAGTACCTATCAACAATAACCTTAAATGTTAATGGATTAAAAACTCTAATCAAAAGACATAGGATAGCTGAGTGAATAAGAAAACATGGCATGCACTATACTGCCTACTAGTGACCCACCTCAGAAAAAAGACCTACACAGACTCAAAGTGAAGGGCTGGAAGAAAAATATTCAAAGAAAATGTACAGGGGAAAAAAAAAAGCTGGGGTAGCAATACTTGCATCAGCCAAAATAGACATCAAAACAAAAGCCATAAAAAGGCACACAGAAAGACACCTCATATTACTCAAGGGAAGACTCCATAAAGACAGAAATATTGTAAACATATATACACCTAACATAGGAGCACCTAAATATATAAGGAAAATCTTGGAGGACTTCCAGAAAGATATAGACAATAGCACATTTATACTAGGGGATTTTAACACCCCACAGTAAAAATGGATAGATGTTCCAAACAAAATATCAATGAGGATATTGTGGCATTGAACAATGCCTTAGCTCAAATGGATTTAACAGATTAGATAGATAGATAGATAGATAGATAGATAGATATAGATATAGATAGATATAGATATATCCTTACATCCCAAACTAGTAAAATACACTTTCTTTTCAAATGCACATGGAACATTTTTAAAGATAGACCACATAATATGATCCAAAAAAGCCTCATTAAATTCAGGAAAATTGAAATCATACCAAGCATTTTCTTGGACCATGAGGACCTGCAACTAGAAACCAATTGAAAGAGAAAAACACAAAACACTCAAATTCATGTCCATTGCATAGCATGCTAACAAAAAATAAATGGTTAAGAATGAAATAAAGGAAGAAATCAAAAAGTGTCTGGAAACAAATGAAAATGGACACACAACAGTCTGAAATACATGGGACACAGCGAAGGCAGTCCTGAGAGGGCTGAAGTCCATAGCAATACATTTGAACCTAAGAAACAGAAACATTTCAAATAAACAACTTAACCTTACATATACAAGAACTGGGGGAACAACAAACAAAGCCAGAGTGAGTAGAAAGAAGAAAATAATTGAGATCACAGCAGAATTAAACAACATAGAAATCAAAAGAACATTTCAAAGACTCAATGAATCCAGGATCTTGTACTTTGAAAAGATAAACAAAATCAACAAGCCATTGAGTAGACTCATCAAGAAAAAAAGAAAAAGGGCCGAAATAAATAAAATCAGAAAGGAAAGAGGGTAGATTACAACCAACACCACAGAGGTACAAAAGATGTAAGAAATTACTATGAAAAACTATATGCTATATTTCTTTTTTCAAGAAACTTGAAAACCTGTGGGAAATGAACAAATTTCTAGAAAAATACAACCTTCCAAAACTGAATGAAGAAGAAGCAGAAAGCTTGAAGAGAATGATAACAACTAGTGAAATCAAAGCAGTAACAAAAAAGTTCACAGAACACAAAATATCTGAGGCAGATGGATTTACAGAAGAATTTTACAAAAATTTAAGGAAGAGCTAACTCCTATGCTTCTCAGACTATTCCAGAAAAAAACAAGAAGAGTGAAGACTCCTAGAATTCTTTTATGAAGCCAGCATCATCCTAATCCCAAAACCAGATGAAAATACAACAAAGAAAGAAAACCACAGGCCAATATTTCTCAAAAACTATTGGCAAACTGCATCCAACAATTCATTAAACAGATCATACACCATGATAAAGTGAGATTCATTCCAAGGATGAAAGGATGGTATAATATTCACAAGTCAATAATCATAATACATCACATAAACAAAAGCAAAGGCTAAAATCACATGATCATATCAATAGATGTGGAAAAAGCATTTGATAAGGCACAGCACTCATTTATGATAAACACACTCAGGAAAGTGAAAATAGAGGAGCATTCCTCAACATAATAAAGGCTATATATTATAAACCTACAGCCAACATCATGCTCAATGGGAGAAAGAAAAAGCTTTTCCCCTAAGATAAGGAAGAAGACTAGGATGCTCACCTTCAACACATCTATTCAACATAGTGTTGGAAGTCCTAGCCACAGTGATCAGATAACATTAAGAAATGAAATGAATCCAAGTTAGGAAGTAGGAAGTAAAACTGTCACTGTTTACAGATGATATTGTAGCATAAATATAAAACCTTATAGACTCCACCAAAAAACTACTCGACTAATAAATTAATTTGGCAAAAGAGTGGCATACAGAGTCAGTATTCAGAAATTGAAGGCATTTTTGTACTACAGTGGTGAAATATTAGAAACAAATATCAAGGAAAAATAAATCCCATTTGCTACAGCCAGAAGAAAAATAAAATATCTAAGAATAAATCAAACCAAGGCAGCAAAAAAACTGTACATCAAAAACTACAAAACACTAAAAAATAGAAATTAAGGAAGACACAACAAAAGGAAACATATAATGTGTTCATAGATTGGAAGAATTAACTTCATCAAAATGTCCTTACTAACCCAAGCAATTTATAGATTCACAACACCTATTAAAATACCAATGACATATTTCACAGATATAGAACAACATTTCAAAAATCTATATGGAACCATAAATGACCCTGAATAGCCATAACTATTTTGAGAAATAAGAACAAAGTAGGAGGGATCATAATACTTGATATCAAACAATATTACAAGGCAACTGTAATCAAAACAGTCTGATACTGGTATAAGAATAGACAGAGAGATCAATGGAACATACCAGAAAGCCCAGAAATAAGCTCAAGTCTCTATGGTAAATTAATATTTGACCACAGTGGCCAAAGGATGAAATAAAGTAAAAATAGCCTATTCAGCAAATGGAGTTGGGAGATCTGGACAGCTATGCAAAACAATGAAATTCAAGCACCAGTTTACACCATACCTAAAAATAAACTCAAGGTGAATAGAAGACTTAAGTATAAGTTGCGACACCATAAAACTCCTTGAGGATAACTTAGGCAGGAAAATCGCAAATATACCATGCAGCAATATTTTCATCAATATGTCCCCTAGAGCAAGGTACATAAAAGGAAGAATAAACAAGTTAATGTCATCAAAATAAAAAGCTTATCCATGGCTAAAGAAAACATCAGCAAAACAAAAAGAGAACCATCTGTATGTGAAAATATATTTGTAAATGATACCTCAGACAAGGGTTAGATGTCCAAAATACATAAAGAAATCACACATCTTCACTACAGCAAGACAAACAACCCAAGTAAGAAATGCACAATGGATATGAGGAGGCACTTCTCCAGTGAGGACCTACAGAGGTCCTAGAGATATATGCTCAGCATCCAGCATTACTAGCTATCAGATACATGCATATTAAAACCACAATGTGATATCACTTTACACCAATCAGAATGGCCTTCATAACCAAATCAACAAGTGAGAAGTGCTGGACAGGTTGTGCTAAAAAAGGGAACCCTAGTACACTGTTGGTAGGATTGTGGACTGGTACAGCTACTGTGGAAAACAGTACAAAATTTCCCAGAAAACTAAAAATGAAACTGCCTTTGACCTGGCAATTTCTCTGCTGGGATTATGCCCTAAGAACACTGAAACACCATTTCAAGAGACTATACACTCAAATGTTAATAGCAGCACTATTTACAATAGGCAAGTGTTGGAAGCAGCTTAAATGCCCATGTGTAAATGAGTGGATCAAAACTGTGGTACTTTTACATAATGGAATACTACTCAGTAGAAAGAAAGAAGGAACTCCTACCATATGGGACAGCATGGATGTGTCCAGAGAGCATTATGCTCAGTGAAATAAGATAGGGAGTGAATGCAAATACCATATGATCTCACCCATAAGTGGAATGTAATTAACAAAACAATCAGGCTAAATATAATTAGATACATTGAAATAAAGACCAAATTGACACAACCAGAGTGGAGGGGCAAAGGGGATTATTACGATAAAAATGGGAAGGGTCATCAAGGAACCTGTTTAAAGGACACATGGACATAGCCAAAGGGGTGTAGAATCGAGAGGGTGAGTTGGGGATGGGTGAGGTGGGTAGGAGTGGTGGCGAGTAAATGGAGACAACTGTACTTGAACAACATTAAAAATTAAAAATATATAAAAATAAAATAATAAAAAGTATTGAAACATAATAAAAATTAATTTTCTTTTGCTTAAACACAGGTTGTTAGAACTGTTACTTTTGCTTTAGGCTATTGGTATATTGCCCTGACTTTCTTTTTTTTTTTAATTTTATTTTAATTGTTGTTTTTATAGTTTTCTGTTTTCTAATCCCATCCCAGCCCACTGCCCCAGCCCTCCCCAGCTCCTTCCCATTTCCACCCCACCTAGCTTTTGTCCATGTATCTTTCATACTTGTTGCCCTAAACTCTTCCCCTTTTCTCTGGATATTCCTATCCCTCTCCTCTCTTCTTCTCAATTTCAGTGTCTTTGATTATATTATGCTTGTTTGTTTGTTCTGTTAATTAGGATCCTGTTAAAGGTGAGATCATATGGTATTGGTCTTTCACTTCCTGGCTTATTTCGCTTAGCATAATGCTCTCCAGTTCCATCCATGCTGTCCGAAAGGGTAGGAGCTCTTTCTTTCTTTCTGCTGCATAGAATTTCATTGTGTAAATGTACCATAGTTTCTTGATCCATTCATTTACTGATGGGCACCTAGGTTGCTTCCAACATTTGGCTATTGTAAATTGTGCTGCTATGAACATTGGGGTGCATAGATTCTTTTGGATTGGTGTTTCAGGGTTTCTAGGATATAATCCTAGCAGTGGAATTGCTGGGTCAAAAGGTAGGTCCATTTTTAGTTTTCTTAGAAAATTCCATACTGCTTTCCATAGTGGCTGTACCAGTCTGCAGTCCCACCAACAGTGTACTAGGGTCTCCTTTTCTCCACAACCACTCCAACACTTGTTGTTTGTTGCTTTGTTTATGATGGCCATTCTGACTGGTGTGAGGTGGTATCTCATCATGGTTTTAATTTGCATCTCTCTTATAGCTAGCGATATCGAGCATCTTTTCATGTGTCTCTGGATCTTTTGTATGTCCTCCTTGGAGAAGTGTCTGTTCAAGTCTTTTGTCCATTTTTTAATTGGGTTGCTTGTCTTCTTAGAGTGGAGTTGTGTAAGTTCTTTATATATTTTGGAGATTAAACTCTTGTCTGAGGTATCATTGGCAAATATGTTTTTCCATACAGTTGGTTCTCTTTTTATATATTAAAAAGATCATACATCATGACCAAGTGGAATCCCATCCCAGGGATTCAAGGATGGTTCAACATATGCAAATCAGTAAAAGTAATACATCGCATAAACAAAAGCATAGACAAAAATCACATGATCATGTCAATAGATGCAGATAAAGCATTTCATAAGGTACAGCACCCATTTATGATAAAAACACTCAGCAAAGCTGGAATTGAGGGAGCATTCCTCAACATAATAAAGGCCATATATGAGAGACCTACAGCCAACATCATACTCAATGGGCAAAAACTAAAATCTTTTCCACTAAGATCAGGAATAAGACACGGTTGTCCACTTTCACCACTTCTATTCAATATAGTATTGGAAGTATTGGCCACAGCAATTAGACAAGAAAAGGAAATAAAAGGCATCCAAATTGGAAAGGAGGAAACAAAACTATCATTATTTGCAGATAACATGATAGTGTACACAGAAAATCCTATAGACTCAGCCAAAAAGCTACTCAACCTAGTAAATGAATTTGGCCAAACAGCCGGATACAAAGTCAATATCCAGATATCAAAGGCGTTTCTGTATACCAACAATGAAACAGCAGAAGCAGAAATCAAGAAAAAAATCCCATTCGATATAGCAAAAAGAAAAATAAAATACCTAGGAATAAACCTAACCAAAGAGGTAAAAGACCTGTATGCAGAAAACTACACAACACTGAAGAAAGAAATCAAGTAAGACACAAACAAATGGAAACATATACTGTGTTCATGGATCAGAAGAATTAACATCATCAAAATGTCCATACTACCCAAAGCAATTTACAGATTCAATGCAATACCTATTAAAGTACCAAGGGCATATTTCACAGACATAGAACAAACACTTCAAAAATTTATATGGAGCCATAAACGACCTCAAATAGCTACAGCAATTTTGAGAAAGAAGAGCCAAGTAGGAGGGATTACAATACCTGACACCAAACTGTATTACAAGGCCACTGTAATCAAAACAGCCTGGTAGTGGCACAAAAACAGGCACATGGACCAGTGGAATAGAATAGAGATCCCAGAAGTAAACCCAATTCTCTACAGTCGATTAATGTTTGACAAAGGAGGCAGCAACATAAAATGGAGTAAAAGTAGCCTCTTCAACAAGTGGTGTTGGGAGAACTGGACAGCTACATGCAGAAAAATGAAACTTGAACACCAACTTACACCATACACAAAAATAAATTCAAGGTGGATAAAAGATTTAAATATAAGCCGTGACACCATTAAAGTCTAGAAGAGAACGTAGGCAGGAAAATCTCAGACATTTCACGCAGCAACATTTTTACTGATATGTCCCCCGAAGCAAGGTACATAAAGGAAAGAATAAACAAATGGGATCTCATCAAAATAAAAAACTTCTCCATGCTCTGATTTTTGTAAAAATACCCATTACTGGATCCCATCCTTGACTAATGAAATTAGATTCCTCTTGGTGTGGAGCCTGGCACATGTAGTGTTTAATGACTCCCAGGTTACTCTTTTGTGTAACTGTAATAATATATATTTTAACACTGAATAATCTCCATATTGGAAGAAAATATTCCTTAGATCAAATCTTAAATTTCCTTTGTGTCCTAAATTTGTATTTTTTAAAGTTTTATTTTTTCTGATTTTGAGAGAGAGAAAGAGAGGGAGAGAGAGGCATTAATTTGTTGTTCGACCTATTTATGCATTCATTGGTTGTTTATTGTATGTCCCCTGACTGGAGATCAACCTCACCTATAAATATTGAAGTATTAGCATGATGCTCTAACTAACTGAGCAACCTGGACAGCACCTGTAGGCTAAATATTTAGTTAAGAGATTCATAACATATTCTTCAAACCCTAGTTTAATAATTCATTTGTTTGTTGGTTTGATCTTGGTATTCCTATCAATAGTAATGGATATGGTGAGACTCTACCAAATATATGCCAAATAACAGCCCCTTCTAAGTTATGGCAATCCAAAATGTCTGCAGACATTGCCCAATGTCTTCTGAGGGACAAAATCATCCCTGATGAGAACTACTGATGTAGGTCTACCATATTTAATTTTCCAGACAGATGTTAAGACTGGTGTTGTTTTATGTTGCTGCCTCCTTTGTCAAATATTAGTTGACCGTAGAGAAATGGGTTTACTTCTGGGCTCTCTATTCTATTCCACTGGTCCATGTGTCTATTTTTGTGCCAGTACCAGGCTGTTTTGATTACCGTGGCCTTGTAATACAGTTTGATATCAGGTATTGTAATCCCTCCTACTTGGCTCTTCTTTCTCAAGATT